>JAOEHY010029958.1:3294-19997 GCA_025447955.1 Psilopsiagon aurifrons | reverse complement strand
ATGGAATACCTCTTTGGTCAGTTTGGGTCAGGTGCCCTGTCTCTGCTTCCTCCCGGCTCCCCCTCCTCCCTGGCAGAACATGAGACTCAGAAAGTTCTTGGTCAGACAAAACATTATCGCAACAACTGAAAACATTGTTTTTATCAGCGGTGTTCCCAGGCCCAAAGTCAAAACCACAGTGCTGTACCAGCTACTAAGAAGGAGAAAAATGACTGCTACTGCTGAACCCATGACCCCAGGGAAGTTATGAATGCTCCATTCCTGGAGGTGTTCAAGGCCAGGTTGGACAGAGACTTAGGTGACACGGTTTAGTGTGAGGTATCCTTGCCCATGGCATGGGGGTTGGAACTAAATGATATTAAGGTCCTTTCCAACCCTAACTCTTCCATTATTCTATGATTTTATGATCTTTGTCATTTGTTTAGTAAAGCTTGGTTAGCTATTGAATTTCCATACCCTTGTCAGTAAAGGATGCACTATCAGACTCAAAATGCATTTTTAATTCTTGATAACACTATATAAATTTTAATCTAGTAAAGTCAGATATTTATATTTGTGTGTGTGCATGTGTATCATCTTTATGTATTCTTTATCATTGCAACAAAAGTGCAAATTTTTCAGTGCTGGTATTCGACATTTGTAATTTAAAGTAGGATGTTGCTGTAAATTCTTTCCTACTTCCACCTTATTAAAATACTTTGTGAGGTCTACTTCTTATAGGCAATGCCATTTTACCTTCATTGATTTCATTCCTTGCCAAATAATTTTTTCCTGTCTTTGGGAAGAAATCATAAACACAAAGTGAATAAGTGCTCCTACACACCTGTTCCAACCATTTATCTCTGGGCAGAAACCTGCCTTTACCCAGAATTACTAGAATTTAACTGCACATTCTGGATATCAGTCAGTACTTGGAATAGATATTTTTAAATTGTTCTGACTACGTAAAAGTATATGGCTGTGCTGTGCATGTCTGCTTCCACAACTCACATTTTTCACATATTGAATCTCTTCACAAAGTTGTAGTATTCAGGTCTTAACAATCCCTTTTCTTCAACCATTTCTTTGCAATGTTTTCATGGTTTTTTTTTTGTTTTGTTTTTTTTTTTTTTTTAATTAATAAGTTCAGCGATGTTCAAGGTTCTTTAAATATTTGAAATAAAAGTTGATCCTACAAGGTTGTTTCAGAGCATTAATTTAGCTGCTCTGAAACTTTTCTGTTTTAGCACATTTTCATACACCATCTGCGGAAAACAGACAAATGTGGTCCCAGGGTTAAGCATTACAGAAAGAAAAGAGGAGAAAAACTATTTGCAAGCAATTCCACTAAATGTGTGTGTGAGACTTCAGTAGGTGGAGAAAGATGTGAAGAGGGCTAAGCAGTTGTGAGTGCTTTGTTCAAGCTCTAAAAAAAAAAGCCCGGAAAAATAGCAGTCTGGAATCCAGCTGCTGGATGAAGAATGATTAGTTGAAGGTGAGAAACCACTTGGATGTTTTTGCAACTCCAAAGCAATTTTCTTTGATTGAAGGTATGTAGCAACCTTTGAACAATTGTTCAATTTTATCTGTAATTTTAGAGTGCTTTCTGATTGCCAATACTCATCATAACAACATCCACAAATAGTGCTTTCTACCATCTCACACTAGCTATGATATTCCATCCTGGTAAATGTTATGTCTTTATTTTCTATTCCTTTTGCTTGTTTGTTTGTTTGTTTGTTTGTTTGTCTTATAAGGCTACACCATACCTGAGATGGAAACTGTCATCAGCATTGCAGTTAATACATGACATTGTTTTGTACCTCTTCCATATGCGGTCGTTCTGTAGAATATTAAGTTGAATTCAAAACTATTGGTCACAGACTCACTCTTCCAAATTTTAGGCACTGAACTGGTACACCTCAGTATCTTAGCTTCCATAGTACCCCTGGCTGCTCCATGGCAAGATATAAGACAACTCCAAAGGACATCTAAAATATTATATCCTTTTCTATGACGTGCTGTTGCAGGTCTGTTGCAGTGACTTTAAAGTTAAGGTTAAGGACAACCTTACTGAAACCTGTTTTCTTAGACATCATTCAACAGCGTACTGAGTCTGTCTGGGATGGGGATGATTTTCTTCATAGCAGCCCATACAGTGCCATGTTTTAGATTTGTGACTAGAACTGCTGGTGACACATCAGTGCTTTAGCCACTGCTCAGAAGCACTCACACATCATCAAAGTTTTCTCTTTTTCTCACTCTGACACTCCACTGAGTAGAATGGAAAGGTATAGAGTTGAGAGAGCTTACCCAAATGTCAGATGGCATTAGATATCTCGGAGAAAATGATATTTTTTGAATATGCAAATGTGGTTTAATGCGGATTCTGTGCTTTGGAGACTGTTTTTTATATTTAGATATTTCACTGATTGCACATATTTTTTGCCACCTGACAGCATCCATGGCTCGTTAAAGCCCAGTCCAAGAGGACTCAATGAGCACACCATTAGAGGGTCACAACAGACCTACACAGTGAGTGAAATCTTCTGTGCCCCTTAGTACACCAGTTTCACACTGAAGTTACAGTTAAAGCTGTGTGATATTGAAAATAAGAAGAGTCTCATAATAAAGTTACACCATAAGGTTCTGTATATGGTACAGCAAATCAATATAAATTTACAACAGAATTACATGGTACGTTTCTTTGAAATATACGCTAAATCATGGAGATTCGCAACAGGGGTCACCTTGAAGCTCCCATGTAATATATGATGAATCATTAAGTTACAGCAAGGCCCATCAAGCACCTTGCTTTATTTGTGCTGTTATTATTATTACTTGTAGTGATACAGGGGCATCTGTCATTGACAGGTAAAGTTAAGGAAAAAGGCAAATCACTTTGACTTTGAGGATATACATGGAATGCAGCTACCTTTCACCAATTCAAATTTGTGCTTCCTTTGGGATGCTCATAATGCTGCTTGGAAAGACAGTAGCTCTGCAACACACAGGGGCATATTAACAAAAGAAAGTTAGACATCCAAGGACAGTGAGATAGTCTCTTCAGCGTAGGTGTTCTGCACATTAGTCCATCACTGCTGACCTCACCTGACAGTGAGGATGAACTAATCCTGGGGCTCTGCAGTGTGCCTTAGCAGCATATGCATTCTTTAAGTAAAAAGTTGAAAGTAACTTTCAGTTCTCCTTTGAGGATGCTTTGCCATTCAGTGAAGTCTTCACTAAACACTAGCAAAATAGTATTTAGCAGAAATGCTGTGAAAACATCAATTTAAAACTTGCTTTGGTTTTGTTTTGATGAGTAGCTTCAGGTCATAGTCAATGACATTTTCTTTTCCTAATATTTTTACTGAAAATTGTGAACTTAGGGAAGCACTCTTCAGAATATACGCTTACAGGAATGTTTTCATTGGAAGTCTGGTGTGCTAGGAGTTAGAAGTGGAAAGGGAAAAATCATGCAGATGAACAGGCATCAATAAAACCAGCAGGAGGAGTATGAAAATCTGATGTTGATCATGGGAAAGCAGAAAAAACACAACACAGAGAGGTCATATGACTGCTTCAGGTCTAAGGGCTCATCCTTCATCCAGCTGAACACCTGGCACATTACAAATCAGCAAAAAAGTGTGTAGAAAGGATGCATTTAGAGGAAGTTTCCAAGTAGAAGTTAATTAGGAAATGTCTTACAATGCTTTGGGAAGTTCAGTATGTTGATGGAGCTTCCCCACTCAGAGCATGTTTTTGACCTTGAAGTACACATGACCAACAGTATCAAATGATGTCATTGCATTGAGACTTCAGTTTGCTATAGAACACATAGAGAACTGGTCTAATCTGGAGTTTGCTTAAGTGTAAATAAATAATTAATCTGTCATTTTAACTAAGATCTGACTCTAATTCCTGGATGTGACACTGCGTGCTGTGTGTGAACTGTCCTAACTCAACAGCCGATAAAGGCAGGCACTGCAATGGCATCCAGCAGACTGGCCTCATTTCAGAGATTAAGGGGGAACATTCACATGTTGATGGCATTCACATTTGTATCCAGCTTAGTTTGTCTGGTGGCTATAGGTATACATCCAAGAGTCTTGTAAAGAGAAGAGGATTTTATTTTAAAGATTCTTGGGTAATGAAAGACAGTAGTTGAAGATTTAACTTTGCAGTGCCTCTTGTTGACTTGCAAAACTTAAAGTACTACAAATATTTATTTATTTATTTATTTATGTATTTATTTATTTATTTATTTATTTATTTATTAGTAAGGCCAAATTATACAAGTGAGCCTGTTTGGAAGAGAACCGTAACAACATTTTTTTTCCTACAGTAATGTTGCAGGTAGAGGTGGGAGCATGAAGAAATGAATGATTTAGCAGCATAGTACCAAGCTTAAAATAATTGCAAAACGTTATTGCTATCTAGTAAGTCAGAAAAGGATTTCAAGATTGCTTTTCTTCTCATTAATTTCCTTCTGTTTTGCTGGATTTTCTGGTGTTGGAAAGAAAAAAATAAAACCAGTATTTCTTTAGACTTCTGTCTGTGGATCACTGTGTCTAAAGCACGCATTATTTATTTCTCATACAACTTTTTAATATTTATGCATTCTCTAATGCCAATAAAAAAAAATAATTATCATAATTATTAATTATACTGTTAAAAGTTATGTAAAAATTTAGAGGTTTTCAAATATCCTCTTTTCATCATACTTGCTTGTCATTTCTTGCTTTAAGAGCTGTTCTGCCAACTGAGTGCATAATAACTGACTATTTTTTTTTACCTTTGTTCAGGATTTTGGGTAAGTTACTACCCAGCCATTCCTTTCTTCAGCAGGCAGAGGTGCTTTATAGTTCTGTCTGACACAAATTCAGGTTGGTTTATTGAAATGTGTCCTACACCTGTTATGGTGTAGACACCAGCTATGTGTATTTAATTCAAAAAACAGTTTGAACAGACACTATCATTGTGAATCTTAATGTGGAGACTTAAGGCAAAAAGATTCTCATAGAAAACAAATCTCACCTTCAGTGAGTTATGCAGAATCTTACTTATTTTAGTGCAATTCCCCAAATAATCACAGCACTTAGTTCCTTGGTATCCTTCAACCTGTTTTACTCTAGGCCATTGCTTTCTAAGATATTTAAAGATACAGGTGGAAGAAAACAAGCCTCTTCTGCTTTTTCATAATCAATACATCATTTTGCTGAGTAAATATTAACAATGAAAGCAATTGTTAGCTTTAAGAAGATTTCTCCTAGCTTATCTGATGATTTAAACATGATTCCTGACATAGTAGGCTATAATCTCAGCATTTTGCGTATCAGACCTTATACTGTGAAAATCCTCTCTTCTCTGTGTAAGGGTATTTTTTTTGCAGACCCTTTAATTTTAAAATCCTGTTCTGAATGCCTTCAGTTTACAGAATACCACCCAACAGTGGGAAGCTTCCTTAGTATTAGTATTATTAGCCTCTTTTTTACATATCCTCATTTTGCATGAGTTTAAATCCACCTACTTGAGTAAAGCTGCTCTGTAATTACATCATGGCTATAGCAGCATTTAACCCAACAGTTCAGCCCTCAGTTTCATCTTCTTGGATGGTCGACTTAGTTGTTTCCTTCTTACAAAGCAAACTGAAGATATACAATCAGAAGAGCCTCTCAGGAAGGACAGGCTTTGGCATACTCAGGTTTTATGGCACAGACTCCTGCCTTTTATGCTTTTGCACCATTAGGGAGTAGCTCTGGCTCTCAGGAAAGTGCTGAAAAAATACCAGCTGTAGTCTTACAAAGTGTTACTGACACAGTGATACTGTCAGAGGTGTGATGAAGAGTGGTTTTTGTGCTTACTGACAAGTAGACTACAGTTTTCCCTGTTAAAAAGTGAATATGATCCATGACTCATATATATATGTATTTGTATTTACAAGAATTCCCTGATCATCCAGAATGGAAAAAGATTAAAACAGACTTTAGGAAGCGAATGATCAGGATTCCACCCTACAGGAATTTAGATGAAGCAGGATGAGACAAAGCTAGTGTACATCTATATACATTCCAGCAAAGGGTAACATTGGATGTGGCTTAGGCACAAGATCTAGAAGTCTAGAAGATGTCTTGCAATGACCAGTTTAGACATAGCCCTGAAAACCATGTCTATGCCTGTTTCGAAGGAACATTGTTAGCTCTTCCTTCACTAGCATAACCATCTGTCTTGGGGAGAAGGTGAAATCAGATACGTGAGTTTTTGTCATATAAACTGCAACTCAGAAATGTGCCAATCGAATATATCACCTTCTACATGTACACTGAAGCTTGAAAAGAAGAGTCTCTTCTCTTTTTTGTCCTTCTCACTGCTGATGTGTTTCCTGATCAATGCAAGGGGTTCATTCCCTACCATGTGTTTGCTCCCCTCTTGCAGATTATTTTAGAGACATGGACCCCTCATCTAATCTCCCTTTGGCAGGCTGTTCTTGCTGATTCATTGTTACTGCCCTCTTGGAATGGCCAGGGTTCCTGTAGTGAATTGCATCTTTTCTAGCTGTGTTTCAACTAGGTGAGAGAGAAAGGGTTTATATCTTCTGATATCGCTTAGATATATGGCCACTGTCTAAAGTCTGCATATTGCCTCATTGACTGCAGCACTCCTGGGCGTGTGTAACTTATTTCGCCTGTTTGCCTAGGCGCTTTATACTGCTCTCAATGACTCATTATTTGTATTTCAGGACTGCCTACAGCAGTAGTCTACAAATCAAAAATTACAACTGGAGGCAGGGTGATAGTAGGAGATATAAGGGAGTGTTATAAGAAATGCATTTTTTTTTACTGTACTTGCAGTTGAATGTCTGTAGGTGAGCAAGAAGGAGAAGCTGCAGTCATAAGCAATTTGGAAATGAAGCTCATGATCTCGAGTAATGGCTAAATCCTAATAGGCAATGTACAACAGAGACAGCACTTCGAGACAGAAATACATGGCTTACAATCTATGTAGCTATTTATATAATTTAAATAGGTGGGGGTGAAATGGTATCCCTTCACTATGATAATGAATACTCATATAAAGGTCTGAGAAACAAACATTGAAAGTGTTTAAGCCAAAGACCAGAACCATTTCGCATCTCTGGGAGTATCCTGCTGTGGGTTTTCACAGTGGTGAAGGTAATATTTGTCTATATGGACGCATTGTAGTTTGAGCCTCCATTTAGGAAGATGATGTATTACAAACTGTTAAGCAGCAGCATTTCAGTAAATCAAATAAATGTCTAATCAGTACCTATGCATTATTCACAGCTACTCTGTGTCATCAACAAAAGGATTCAGGATTTGCAGAGGCTTTTACACTCTTTGTTTTTCCTTATCAACAAAAAAAATCTGATGGGTTCATTGCTCAGTTTCTCTTGAGAACCTCAAAGGATTCTCAACTATGCAACTATGTTAGTTCTAATTCATTTAAGTGGAAATATATGCTATATATGTTTTCTACTTATATTTAGAGATTTCAAATTATCTGTAAAACCTCGCTAAAGGACAAAAAAGTCTAAGGAATTTTGATTTTTTTCATCAAAGTAGGTTTCTGGCATTTCCAGTTTTACAAGCCTGCCCCATGTTGTAGAGCTTAGACTGTGAAATCATTGAATTGCAAAACTATGATAATATTACTATTTTTACTGCAGCTTTTAATATTAATTTGTTGCTTATATAATTTCAATTGTGTGATTTTTTTTTTTTTTTTTTTGCTTAGGAAACAAGATAAATCAGCGAAACCTGAATGCATGTATGATATTCACAGATCAATATTAGTATTTTTTATTAACCATATTACTTCAGGGATTATTAGAATTGATATGATTCCAATGAGCTACTGTCTCACAGCAAACAGAACAGAGTGTTTCCATCCCAGCACAATAGCATCTCCATTGTTGTCAATATTTTGTCTAAGCATCCTTGTCCAAGATTGTGCTGCGCTCTCACCAGACTTCCCCTAACATTCTCTTCAGCTTCAGGCAAAACCAATAATTAATGATAAGAATTGAGTGGTGACAGATAAGTACTAAGCCAGACTGCCTCTTTTCATTTCTGCCAGTTGCTTGCTCTCTGATCTTCAGTAATTCCTGAGATTGATAGTAGGTAAAATGGCACATTATGAAAACTATAATGCATAAGTCTACTGTTTCAAAGTAGCTTAATTCAAATCTGTGGTTCTATGGGACTCTCAAGATCTTTGATCTAAGCAAATATAATTTTTGTAAAGTTTACTCTACAGGAACTATTTCAGTATGCCTATGGAAAATCTTTCAAAATACCTATACTTTGAAAAATGCTAGGAAAAATTGGTTTAAAGCTATTTTTGTGCTGTAATTTTTTCATGATATGGTGATTCTAGTGGTATATATTAGTGTTGCAGCTGTGAGGGTATGAAGTCTGGGAGTAGAATGTGTATCTTTGTTAGATAAACTTTTATACTAAAAATAATGATGCAATTTCAAAGATAAAAAATGCCTATTTTTTTGTAAGCTATGTTAGTTTGGTTTAAAGAAATTACAATATCACCAGGAAATGACAATGCTTAGCAGTAGAGTTTTCTATAACATATGTAGCTGTAAATCTTCCTCTAAACACAATTATATGGGGTAACACCCTCCCCCTTCCCCCCCCGGTTTTGCTAGTGCCTTTAAGCTTGCAGGAGTGTAGCTGGATATGTTACACTGCCAACAGATGCATCTAACTTAGAAATGTCTCTTCTTACAGCTATACAATAAATCTTTCTCTAATGCCAGCTAAAGTTACAATCTTTCATTTCCTTTCCCGTCTCCTTTCCTTTCCTGATATTGTCCTGGTTTGCTTAGATTTGAGTGGTTCTCATTGTAGTTACAATTCCAAGAATTTTACAGTGCCAGTCCTTTGCTAAAAATGCAATACATCAAGAAGTTGATGGCTGCTCAAAAAAACTTTTTCTAGATCAAAAGCCTTTCTGTAGGGAACTTCAAGAAAGTTGGCTAAAATGTTTCAGGAGATCAATGCTGTGGCAGTGCATGAAGTTCCAGCTATAGAGGGATTTGCAGATAAAAAGAAAAAGCCAAACAATATGCAAAGTTAAGCAAGCGTCCTAGGAAGAGAAAGACTTGTTTCTCACTTCAGTAAACATGTTGGCAGCTACATTCAGCAAAAGTATAAATTTCTTGCAGGCCTTCAAAAGTAGCTCATGTGGCAAACATTAGTTCATTTGAAAGACCCCAAATATGTATAAACATCTGCAATGCGTGACAATAACAATCAAATGGCATTACAACTCCAGCAATACTGTAACTCCCACATCCTTTAGTCTGACAAATGACTTGTTAAATGAGTGTACTTCCTCAGGAGGTTATAGACCAGTCTCGCATGAAATCTCATTCAACTCCTCTTGCTTTTTGAGGGGATGTGTCAGTTTCAACCACTTTCTCAAATTTAATGAGACAGGTGATTTTTGCCTTGAGGCATTAGGGAATCCCTTCCTTTCACCAAAGTCTTCCTCTCTCACTCCATGCCAGGCCTCTGGCCATTCCTTAAGCCCCCAGTGAGGGCTGCACCATGCTGCCCGCCCTCACTGTGCTCTGGACTTGGAAACTCACACGCAAGTCTTCCTTCTTGCACAAGGTTTTGCAGGAATAGGCGGAAGCCTTGGCTGGATTTACAGCCAAGTCTCAGAACACTAATAGACATGTCTAAATATTTTCATCTCCTATTGTCTTTTATTTTATCTATGTAGGTATATATCAAAATGAGAAAAAAGGATGTCATATTAAATTACCTTAAGAAAAGTAAAAAAGGAAAGATTATTATACTGGTATTAGGGGAATAGTAATGATATTCATTCATGACTGTGAATGAAGGAAATAAGTAGTATCCTTGTAAACAAAAGATTTGTGAATTCTTAACAGCAATGCATGAAAAGGGAGGTAAAGAAGAATGTAATACTGAAGAGTTAGTTCTGTCTAAATCATACACAAGTCTGGTTCAGCTCTAGAGAAGAACTTGTGTGACTAAAAGTCTTGGTTTTGTCCAATAATAATCAGATGCTTAATAAAGTAATATTTTTCTCTACAAACCCACCTCAGTATTACTTGTTAAGCCCTATCTTTTGCACAGGGCAAGAAGAAAACAGAAGTATTGTAAAATAATACAGCCAATTGTGCTGTTGCTTGAATCCATTTAGAGACAATATAACTACATTCAAAGTGAAAAGAAGTGGTCTTTGTCTTACACTCAAATATGCAAGCAAAAGCACTAAGCAGCTTTTACACAGAAAGCAGTATGCTCCTTTCCATCCACTAGATAGAGCTAGGGGACTTTATGCATCAGTGAAAACTTCTCAGTGTGGCACGTATATTTCTTCTGCCAAGAGACACCTGGTGCTCCTCTATTCTAGTCTGGAAATATAAACAAACACGTTTCCAGAACTGGGTCAGTTTTTGTGTTTGAAAGCTCATTTTATATATTATGTTGAATCTCATGCTTGGGAAAGTGAACTAAAAAAAATATTTTCCTTCCTTTATCCTTTTTAATTTTTATATTTGTAGGATATGGCCTCGAATCCACTTATTATTACCATCTTTCTTCATATTGATAGTGCTTTTCAGCTTCAAATCTTATATCAGACATAACTTTTTGCCTTACCTGATAAAATTACTTGGAAAACAGGTAAAGAATTATTGAAAATCATGCCTTTTGAAATCTGAAGTCTCTCATTATTAGAGTTTGTTGCTTTGCTAGTGTCCTATATATTTTACAAGAATGATAAACGGAACATTATGTTCTGAGATTTTGTATTTTTGTAAAAGGGGAATTTTGGACCTTATAACAGTAGTTTGGTTTTGTTTTGCTTTTCCCCTTGTCAATTTTCTTGCTTTCCTTAAGGAAGAATGGTATAAGATTGAATTTGGATCAAACTAATCAAGTCCTATAGATAAGAATCGAAAAAGTATAGCTTTCTTAATAGTGCAGCTGAGCTAGGGAAATAGATTTTTATTGATTTTTTTATACTGTCTTATGACATTTTTTGGAAAAATGCCATTTGCCATTACATTTTATTGAATTAAATAGAATGCTTCAAACTGCTCTATTTTGAAAATGTAATTGTCTCTTATATTCGACAGTGCTTTCCCAAAAGTTACTACACTTGCAAAGGAAAAGCCTAGCATGACATACTTGCAATTAAGCAATTCATGTCTGAGGGAGGGCTGAGCCTACAGGAGGCAGATGAAGGTGAGGCTTTGCTGCCGTCAGCTGGCCTGCTCTTGTGCTCTTACCTATGAAGCTTGCTACAAGGCCATGAGAGCAACTAGGGACGGACAGAACAAAATGTCGGCATTTGAGAGAAAATGATGGGTGAAATACTTGGGAAAATGGAATACTCCTGCTTAACTGTATTTCTTTCCCTTCCACTGTCTTTGATTTTTTTGCTTGTGTTTTGTACAAGAACTGCATTCAGATGCCTGAATGGGGGATGATAGAAATGGTAGGCACGGGAAGGCAAGAGAGGTAAACCCCTTTTTCTGTAAGTAAGAAAACAGGAGAAAAAGGAATAAATGAGAAAGTTTCATCCTGATAAACAATATCAAATTATTAAGGAATCCAAGTTCATTCTGCAAACCCCCATCATCCTACGTTTGTGATTTTTCTCTTCCCTGACTTCTGAACTGGTTAGGTCTGGTTGTCTTGCTTGCTCTAGGGATGATGCTTCTGTAAACAAGCTTGACAGGCTTTAAAGGAAGAGTTACAGCACATGGAGTGTAAAATGTTGAGGAAGATAAAAAGCAGATTCTAAATTAGGATGGATTTCCGTATATTTCCAATCACTGCAGTGAAGAGGGGGAATGAACACTTCATGTTTCCCATGGTAGGTTCTGCACATAGTGCACATTCTGCACTATATCTGATGATCACAAAAGAAAAGATGTATGTGGCTGTTCTGTAGTAGAAATGCAGTCTCTTAGTGATAAAATGAGATAGCATAATTCTGTTGTTCCATGGAAAGACAGATGTTTTGAAAATGTATTCAAGTACAGTCTCAGTCCTTGCATGTGGTAAGCTGGTAGATAAATCAAAGATAACACGAAATGGCAAAACAAGTCTGCATTCTCAGTTCTGCATATTTAAGTATTTGCAAGAATCACACTAATGAATTTGTCAGAAAAGCTGAATTTCAAATATGGTTCTGTTCCTGGTGATATCACATTATGTTTTCAACCTAAGGACTGTACCTGCAATGTGAACCACCTTATCAGTAACTTTATTCAATAAAATATACCTAGGAGCCCCAAGACAGGAATGGAACTAATTGCAGTTAGTGTTATACAAATGCTTTTATCCCATTCCTCCAGAGGGTCTGTCATGACAAAATTCCTTTGCAGCTTTCTCAGGAAAATAATTTGCTTGAAAGAACCATCTGTACATACACCATATTTTAACTTCTGACATATAACAGAAACTAATTGAACCAAAAAGCATAGTATTAAACATAATGCTAAGAATTTCAGTCACTTAAATTGGGCAGGTAGAACACTGTTTCAGGGTTTCTGCCTAAGGAAATTCACATCAGCTCTTCACTATCCTGCTAATGCATATCTTTTTCAAAGAAAATAAAGAGAAATAAGCAATGGTTTCCTGCGCCGATTTACTGACATAACACACCCTTCTAGGAGCCAATCTGTATTTATCTGTATTTTCGTTCCCAGTGATGTTTCATGAATGTCCTCACTGCAGACTGAATTGCTGCTGTCAAGATTAGAGATGTTCATACCCCTTGTAAGAGGCTGAGACAGAGATGCTCCTTTCAGTGAATGGGTACAGGATTTATTTGTATCATTTCTGTCCAGGTTTTTCACAGACTTAGCCCGGAACCTGATGCTACCAATCGTAGCAAGCCTCAGTGAGCCTACTGAAACAAACCCTTTCTGCATTTCTAATTTCTCCGTATCTAGCCAGGTCTAAAAGACTTTGATCATTAACTTTGAATGAGAAAAGTGGTGCTGATGTCCTGTCAGGCTTACCATTATGTAGACCGATTGAAAATTTGACTTGCTTTAATTTTCTTTTATAAAATTTCAAATATGCCTTCAGGCATTTTTTCATGTTTTTTCCAGTTTTTCGATTTGGGGATCAGTATAAAGCCCAGTTTATTAAACTGTATATGTCAGAGGACATTCTTGTCTATCTGTGGTAGAAAAGAGTATTAATTTAATATAAAGCATATTTTATTTTGCAAAGCTGTTTTCTCAAGATGAGGAATATCTTTTAATCTCTTTGTCTCTTCTTCAGGAACTCCTCTTTCATTTGCATCAATGTGAATTTTGAATTCTCTTAATAAAAACCAGTATAGGAATAAATTGCTCCCAGAATTCAGCTGGAGCTGTTTTGAGGAATTTCTTTCTCCATTGAACTAATTCTGCTGGACACCAGCTTCAGAGAAGCTGAGGCATGTGGCTGGACCTTGCCAGTCTTTCTTGGTCCTTCCTGTATGAATTGCACATTGGTCATTTCATCTTACCCTAGAGGTACATGATGTGTGTGTCTACCTCCAGCCTAGTTATCCTGGATCCTAGTCCTCATTGATTTTGACGCATCTAAGCTGTTATAGACTTTCAGTTCTGGGTAAGATAAATTGTACCCTAGCATACTTATTTTCTCTTCATTCACTATAAAGAGATCCCACAAGGTCTAGCTTGAATTCAGTCATTCATACTATAAATAGCTTTATTTGGATAGATTAATCCTATTCATCTAATCTCCCTTTATATTTTATGTTGATGTAATAAGAATAATGCCATTACATTCAATTGATGAAAGCAATATTTAAAAACTCTGCCAGTAAACTTTATTTGGCACTTGTCCATTACTGAATTATCCAGTACACATGTAAGATACAATAACTTCCCTTATAAAGGCAAATGTATTCAGACTGCAGACCTGATATTTGGATCAATAATGGCAATCCAAATAAAAGGTGCGTTTCTTTTCAAATTACATATGTCTTGTTAAATTATATTCTTCTGCATGCTGGTTGAAAAATGCCGGGCAAGTAAAAAACTAAAAATTAGGTTTAAAATCAGTCAATTTTTCAAAACTCAAGTTTTCAGCTGGGGAAGGCACTCCAAGGTACTTTTCTTCATTAGGCTATGACCAACAACTTAATATTTATACTGACACACTTGTGAAGTGAACAGATGCCAACTGGATGAAGTTTAACCATGCCAAGTGCAAGGTCCTACACCTGGGTCAGAGCATTACCAGGCACACCTAAAGGTTGGACAGAGAAGAGATTCAGAGCAGCCCTGCAGGGAAGGACTTGGGGGTGTTGGTCGATGAGAAAATGAACATGAGCTGGCAGTGTGCACTTGCATCCCAGAAAGCCAACGGTATCCTGGGCTGCATCAAAAGGAGTGTGACCAGCAGGTCGAAGGAGATTATCCTGCCCCTCTACTCTGCTCTCGTGAGACCTCGCTTGAAGTATTGTGTGCAGTTCTGGTGTCCTCAACATGAAAAGGACATGGTACTTTTGGAACAAGTCCAGAAGAGGGCCACGAGGATGATCATGGGACTGGAGCACCTCCCGTATGAAGATAGGATGAGAAAGTTGGGGCTGTTCAACCTGGAGAAGAGAAGGCTGCATGGAGACCTCATAGCAGCCTTCCAATATCTGGAAGGGTCTTATAGGGATGCTGGGGATGAACTCTTCATTAGGGACTGTAGTGATAGGACAAGGGGTAATGGGTTCAAATTTAACAGGGGAAGTTTAGATTGGATATGAGGAAGAAACTCTTTACTGTTTGGGTGGTGAGGCACTGGAATGGGTTCTCCGGGGAAGTTGTGAATGCTCCATCCCTGGTGGTGTTCAAGGCCGGGTTGGACAGAGCCTCGGGTGACATGGTTTAGTGGGGGGTGTTCCTGCCCATGGCAGGGAGGCTGGAACTAGATGATCTTAAAGTCTTTTCCATCCGAACTATTCTATGATTCTATGGTTTGCAGCATCATACAATAGATTGATCTTCAGCAAACAGCAATGACTGCTTTGATTTGGTTATGTGCAGTAGTTCAGGAAAGATGATACATATGTCTAGGTTTTTGCAGAAAGTAAAAATGTTAATGTGTAGAAACATGCTAGAAAAATGTATTTTCATCTTTCACTGTACCTTCTTCCAAATTTTTTTTTTAAATTTACACACTAATAAACACAGATTCAAATACCTGCACTTATGTTGAATGTCTAGATCATGAAACAAAGGAATAGAATCTAAAGTGGAACTCAACCTTTATTTTTTAAAACAAAAAATGATGAAGGTATCCAAATAACCATGCAATATGCAAGTTGCTGTTAGCACTTCCCTAATTAAAGTGTTCATAGCATTATGGTAGCATTGGTATAGATATTCTCTGTTAAAATTATCAAAATTTTTGCTCATCATGTTTCAGCTCTCCTTTCTTATGTGCTTGTGAAAAAAACAATGTCCAGTTACCTCTGTCACTCCACAGTGCTTGAGTATGGCTCAATTAATCATCATAAATATGCACTGTTTACTCCCTGAATTGTGAGTATAATGTTTCTCTCACAAGTACAGAAGATGCATTACAGGTTTTGAAGGTCTTCTTTTTTTTAAGGTGACTGAAATGTGCACTTTGTAGACATGACCTGTTTTATTTGTTCTGTCAGGATTAATTGCAATTTTTTAATTCAAACAAATGAACTTTGAGAGCTTGGCATTATCACTGCAGCTGGGTGCAGCAAAGATGAGGTAGGTAAAAGAGGCAGAGGGTGGGCTGAGGACAATCTGTTTTAGGATTTATGCTGTCCAAGTGTTCAAACTTCATTGTCATAGAATGGACAGCAAATTAACTGTCCACTTTCATTAAGACAAAGTGGTTTGTAAGTGACAACTGCTGCATTCTTCTGAATACGCAAATCCAGACCAGTTCAGGACTGTGGAATTCAGCTGGAAGCCATTACTTGGCCTGTGCATAAGAGGAGGATAAGTACCAATTATTCTTTTAAAATTCCATAAAAATAGCTTTATCTTTTCACTTTCCCTGCGTTTTACATTCCAAGAAGTTGCAAAATGAGACTTGAGCTGTCCTGTGCATTCATAGCCAGTGCTATGAATAATGAATCAAAAGCCTTAAAAGAGTTCACTATAGTGGCTGGCTTGGGTGCAAACTGAAGATGTAGGATTCATGAAGATTAGTGTCAACTTTCTCTTCTGACTAAGACTATTTCTCATTCAATACATATATTTTATCCCTTCTATTTCTGAGTATTTCTGGGATACCAGTTACCAAATACATACTTTATCGAGTAGCCATGGGTATTACACATCAACGTAGTGGCCACATAATGCCACTATTACATACTAAAGTAACATTTTCTTTATATTTTATTTCTGTTATACTAAAATGATGCTAATGCTTATCTTTTTGATAATATTTATTTTCTTATGTACATTTCTTTTCTTGGCTACATTGCTAATTCCAGGAAGAAGTGGGATTTGCTGACTTTTGCATAACTCAAGTTTTTTTCCATTTGCTGATTATTAAGGGCTTTTCAGTATAATGACAGACAATTTCAAACATTTTGCATACATCTGCTATATTCATAGCATGTAAGAACTGTCGTGGTTTAAGCCATAAATCAGCCACGCAGTTTGTTCACTCACTTCCCCCTTTTTCTTCCCTCTGCTC
>JAOEHY010029956.1:0-33872 GCA_025447955.1 Psilopsiagon aurifrons | reverse complement strand
GAAGGGAAACAACCAGTACCATAAAAAGCATCAGTATCAAAGTAAATATGGCTAAGGTGCCTAGCTTTCAGCAGTAAAGCAGTCACTGGTTTTAGTACAATAATAAAATAAGGCCATATCCTTCCACAGGGACTGAAAATCATCTGGATATCTTTTTGCTGCTTCTTTAAGTGGATAAACTCCCTCTTCTGGGAATGAACACTTTATCTCAAGAGAATTCAGTTCTGTTGCCCTATTTTAATAAAGGCTGCTCTTGTGCATGGAAATCAAGGGCTAAAAGGAGCTGGTAGTTGGAACCTGGTACTACTGGACACAGCTGGAGGCTGTTTCAAGAGAATGTGCATAACTAGAAATTGATGCTTTTACTAATGAGTCAAACAAGAACATTTCAAATGCTGGCTTCTTTAGATTTCTGAGATGTATGGAGAAGGATTTATAAATTGCACATTTATTAGGGTACTAGATTCACACAGAATATACATGCTTGTCCCTAGCAGCCTAGCAGTAACTGTTTTCTTTGTATGTAAGAACATTTTTGAGATTACAGACGTACCATAAAATAGATGAACCCAGAATAAGGAGGATGCCAAATACACTTTCTGAAGATTATCTAAAAACCATGTACAGAAACTGTAACACAGAGAAGCCTAATTTAAACATCCATACTACTTTTCTATTTTAAACAATATAATATGCTGATAGTGTGCTATCTTCTCTTTTCAAGGTGCAATGCAGTTTCCACTTCTGGCAGTGAGAAGAAACTTTTCAGCATTTCAGAGCCCCAGTTCAAGGATGGGAAGATGCTCTAGGTATGCACCAGGCACAAGGAGCACTCTGAGCTTAAGCATGTGCTCAACAAGAGTAAAAAAGTACGTGAAGAACAATGCAGGGATCAGACTTTTCTCTGTTTTCTGTGAGATGCAAAAATTCAGCACAGGACTTCTTATAAAGAAGGGGAGGGATGCTACCATAACCAGCTGAAAGCCTACGAAGACAAGAAGCTTGAGCAACATCTCCTTACTCTATGGATATCTACTCCTACTTTTAAAAACACTTTAACTATTTTTATTATTTTTAAAATATGTTTTGGTACTAAAGAGATGTCTTTACATATATACATATTTCTGTATGTATGGATATACATACAAGTCTGTGTGTGGACACACATGTATATTAATATAATGTTAACCAACCTACTAATCTCGTGTCAGCTGTGAAAGGGTTTTATGGCTGGCGGTTTAGGAACTGGTGATAAAAGCGATCCCACTTACAAAATCAAACTGTGATTCACCCTGCTTACAAGTGTCAAACTGTAGGATAGATCTCTCTGCTGACGAGTTTGCACTCTGTTTAATATATTTTTTGTATTCTAATCAAAGGCTTAAATGTTGTAAAAAAAAAAAAAGAATATTTAGGAGTTGTGAAAATTTAAGTTCAGGTTGATATAAAACACTCGATCATTAATGCAATGTTTCACGATTAGAGACATTATCCTATGATTAGATAGGAAAATTTTAACACAAATATATGCTTGCAGTCTAAGGTTGTCAATTCTTATAACATGACTTCCAAATTCTACGCTGTATCCATTTTCAGCATATTTAAAGCTTAATAATTTAATGATTTATCCAATTTTAATTTATACTTTCAAAACCACTTTGAACAATCTGAGGTGCCACTGGAGATCATAACAGTGGTCCTGGTTAAGTCAAATAATAATTATAGCGCTTTCACTTTAAAGATGAGATTATTTTTAATTATTGAGTGAAGTACTTGAGGTACCATACTTATATAATTACGCTACTCATTAAATGGTTATTGAAAGCTGAAATGTAATTTTAATGACAGCTACCTATTTTTCTTTGCACACTTTATAGATGACAGATCAGTCAGGAATTCTAGTTTGCTCTAAAAATCCTTGCAGCTGCACTGGTTCTTTCAGGTGTAAAACAATTAAGCCGTGCTTTTTTTTAAAACTTTAAACAATTTTTCTTTCTCAAATGATATTTTTAGGATACACAGGAACCAGTAAAAACAGAACAATAATGCATAGGAATTTTTTATTCTTCACAATAACACCAAAATTCTGGCCCTGAATTATATAAATTCTAAATAATATCCCCAAAAAAACAGTGACAATACAAATATGGAAGAATGATTTTAGTCAAAATGTGTTCCTCATATAATGCAAACAGAAAAAAAAATGCTTAACAGATTGCAGACCTTTATTGTGAGCATAAAGGGGTAATCAACACACTATAAGCATTTTACTATGCATTAAAACTATATATAATGCCACGAGACTCCTTTGCTTTTTGTAACACCGAGGTTCACAACTCTTCAAACATAAAATTCTTTCATATTGTTTACTCCACAGATAGATATTCTTCAAACTAATTTGGATAAAATTTATCCTGATATGTAGGAATCTCTGACAATTGACACCACCGAGTTATGGTCTCAGAACTGAGCACCTGAAGACTTATGTTCTAAATTAATCCTTTAATTATGTTTGAAATTCAGAGTATTTGTCCATTGTTTCAAAGGCTGGTATCTTGTTCAAATTAAGCTTTCCTTTTCCACAATGAAAACCAAACAGAAGAGTAAATTTGTTTCATTAACAATATTAGAGCAAAGATTTCTGAGTTTGCTGTATGGGGAAAAGGCAATAAAGTTTGAAGAGGGAAAAACTGCTTTGTTCCTTCAATCCCCTAGTTGAAATTAATTATAGCAAATGTTTATGAAAACATCTGTTCCATACAGTTATAAATTCTTAATTTTAGCATGGGCGATTCCAGGCTCCTCTATTATTTTGAAAGAGAACAGTCTGAAAATTGAAAGGTTTACAAAAGAGCAGATAATTGGTATTACTACAGCACCAAACATGCAGTTTGGAAAGTCTTCAGGATCTCTGCAGCAAAGAAAAAAAAATACAAAAAGACTAAGACGACCAAAGCTTCCTGATTTGGATCTGCTCAAAGAGCAAAATGGCAGTAGGAGGAGAAAAAAATAAAAATAAAAGGAGAACTAATCCCCAAACATACGGTACATTGAGATTTTTACTACATAAACTAGATCTTTAAAAAGTAAAATGTAGCGGAGCGATGGATTTCTCTGTTCTGGATTTTGATGGTCTCCCTAGGATTGAATTGCTGCATCGTGTCAAGAGAGGGTGCTGCAGAGTTTAAGATGATGCAGCCTCTGCTCCCCTTCTGAAGCTCCATCCTTGGTACCAGCAGCCCCTACGCTACAGACAATCTTTTGGACTTTTTGCATAACATCTTCGCAACTACAGTGTTAAATTCAATTTACACCAAATAAGCTTTTAAAATGATTAAATAGAGAAAGCTTGAAGCAGTGTACAGAAACTGAAAATAATGCCTTCAGCTAAAGAATTAAGTGCACAGCACTCTGATATTTATTAAATAATCATTAGTATGGGAAGTTGAAGAACATTTCACACTGAGCAAGTTATTTAAGTTTTCTGACATAAATATGATGCAACTTTTGGTGAGCATTCTTTTAAGTGCAAACCTGACTCTATCCATTACTTCAAGTTCATTTAGCATTAGACACGTACTTTGAATACACACACTGCTTGGGACAGATTTTTTTGTATCATTTCAGTTTCAACACTGAACACAGGGCCCTAAAATACTGTATTTTGCCATGAAACAAAAGAATTATACACTATGTTAACTATCAATATATGCAGAAGTGCTAAGAGACTTTGCCATTTGAAGTACAAAAGCCTTATACAGGCTGAAATAGTTAATTTATTTACCCTTCAATATTGTGAGAAAAATATATTAAGCACTGATAGCGTTTTTTTCCCTTTAAGCTTTTGTGGGTTAGGAAAGGAACACGACTGTAAAAACACAATACAGTACCCACACACACAATAATACTTTTGCAATGGAGGAAGCTGGTCACATCTGAAAATAGGTAAGAAACACTGACACCAAGGTGCAATATCAAAGCCTGTTTTAGCCCTGCAGAAAGCTGCTGAACAATACCACAGACAGACACATTGGTCTGCAGTTACAAACAAAAACTTCTGGAGATAATAAGGATATCTTGTATTCTATGTTTCTCAAACCCAGTCAATTCCGGTGCCTTTTGGATCGCTGATTTATGACAATCAAGTGGCATCTTCTAAGATCTTTGCATATACAATCTCAACTGCATGTGTATACGCATATACGAGTAAACTCCACGTATTCTCCAGGCAAAAATCTGAAATAATTTTGTCTATGAACTTCAGTTTAAATCAAGACACACAAAAATAAGGTTTCAATTTTATGTGAAACTGCTTCTGAGTGTTCACAAATCTAAACACCAACCCTGTCATTAGTTTAGCCTGTAAATTAACATAGCACTCTTCCACATGTAAAATGCATGTGTGAAAAAGTGTGGCTGGGAAAAGATACACAAAGGTCTAGATAACTGATTTTGAAACTAGAATGTAACATCAGTATTTAACAAATGTAGCCCATTTTTAAATGAATTCAACAGTAAGTGTATTCAAAGGACTTACAATTTATATTTCTTTTCCCGATGAAGCCTCTGCATTTAACAAAAGAGGCTGAGCTATCACTGAACTATAAACTAAAACCAGTAAAACACATAGAATAAGGACTACTACTCTAATACCACTGAACTAATTCACAAGAATGCTTGAGAAGAATTCTCAGGCAATTGCAAGGTACCAAAATTTTAAATAATTTACATCCAGACATATTTTAATATAATCTCTTTGAGCATGATGGGAAGGCCAATTTAACTGTGATGCTAATAATGATTCACAAAATGTACATACATGGAAAAATAGTTTGACTTCACGTTTAGTGGGAACCAGATAATACTAGCTTATATGAGCAAATGTGACTTCCACCACAGTCGATACACATTTAGTTCAGTAAGCCTGGACTGAATTTGTTATCAGCAGCAATGAGACTGGCAAAAGAAAAAATCCACAGAATAAGGTAAAATGTGATTCTTTTCTTTTTTTTTTTTCAGTTACTTTTTCTCCTAATGCACTGCCTTTGGTCCATAGTAAACTACATCCACTTCTGTTCACATGCTCAGTACTACAGCCTTTATCTGCTATGTAACCAAGCTAATCATTTACCATGTATAACTTAAGCAAGTTCCTAGGTCACCACCAACTGTGACGCAACAGACTCCAGTACAAGATACAAACATTTTAAAGTAGTCTGACTGAAGCGGAAGCTGTATACCTAATAAATAATATCATCTCTAACTTCTAAATTCTTTAAGAGCATACACACTTAGCAAAATAGTAAATTAGCAAAATAAGCAAAACAGAGGACAGAGTAATCCAGTATAACTACAGACAAGTAGCACAACTAGACTTTGCACAGGAACAAAAAAAATCTTAGCAGCCGCCTGGCATCATCACTAGGAACTTACATCCCGTGATACACAAATGCTGAGTGACTTATCACTTGCATCCAGAAGAATTTAGCTAATTTTAACTTATAAACAGCCTAAAAGGCCTTTGAGCTATAAATTGCAATAATCTAAAGATGGCAAGAGGCAATAAACATGAGTTAATGACTCAGCATCCTCCTGAGATAGCACTGGTCATGCAGCTTTGCTTAATCTTAGTCACGCACAATCACTGTAAAAAGGTGGTCTCCAGAGACCATTTACACTGACAGTAAGAAAAACATACCATCTCTTTATACGTTTGAAGGCTACTACTGTCCTTTAATTTACTTCAATTGCATCCTATTTTTAACCACATTTCTATCTTACAGATAGATGCAATCCTTCTTTTTGTGATACTAAATCATATATAAGTATAGTTTGGTTTTCATATTCAAGAACAGTAGTACGTATTCCACTGAGTCCAGGAAAAAAACTGAGATGAAGAAGAGTGAGCAGAAGTTTTCTAACATTCTGTTGTTTTGCCAAGATTAAATGATAGTAGAGGACAAATGAGAAAGGATTAAATGCTCTTTCCTTGAAATTGAACAGCCCTTTCAACAAGGAGTTAGCTGCCCTTCAGCTGAGAATAATAGGTTTATCAGGAAAAAGGCCAGCCTGGCTGGGAAGCCACATGGCAGTGATATGCAGCCTCACTTCCTAAAGTTGGGGAGATGGTCTCATGATAACTAGGACCACAGGTTGAAAAAGGAGCAAGAACAATTCTGCTTTATTTCTTTGTTGTTTTTTACCAAAGGAAGCTATCACAGCAGGCTGATGCTTACAGAATGAATGATGGATGTCAAAAGCTTCTCCTGAAAGCAGAATGTACTTGGACCTTCTTCATTGATCATAAATATGTCTAGAAACATTGTGAAAATTGTACCATGTTCCTTTGCCCAGAACATACACGCAAAGAGGTACAGCCTGAAATCAGAGCATCCACATGGCTACGGTGGTGACACACGACTAACTGCTTGCTTACACAAACATAACAAACAGCAGTTAGTTATGGCTAGGAGGCAACTAGAGAGAATAAAAGCAGCAGCAGCATTGCTGCAAATGGAAACAGAAGAAACTGAAAGGCAGTGGAGCTATTTGGCATTTCGTGGAGGGGCTGGCACTACCCCTCAGAGCCAGTAGATCAACTGAAGGTTTTGGCTCTGAGGAAAAGGAAGCACATGAGAAGCTCAAAGTTATGAAGCTGTCACAGAGATGCAAGACACAATGCCTGGACTTCCCTCAAATGCTGCAGTTTTAAAAGCACAGGGTAAGAGGTGAATAAATTTCCACGTGAAGCAATGTGGGAAGCAGCCACTTACTAAAACGCTCAAGGCACCCACAGCATCCCTGTCACTCCAGGAAGCTCAGCTCCTCCAGCTCTTTCCAGCTGCAGCATCCTCTTTCCCTACCAAAACTCTCTTCAGCAGTACTGGAAGCAGTCAGATCTGTAGGTTCAACAGGCTACTTTGGATTTTTATCAACATAAACTACAGAATAATCTGTTAAATTAGTTAGAAATAAAGAGCCTGCTTGTCACTATTGAAAAGACACATTTTTGATAACATAACTACATAATACATTTTAGCAGTGGTATGCAGACCAAAAAAAGTAGATATAACTAGTGGCTTAATAAACTATGAACACAATATACCAGCAGGGCATATGCTTTTTACTTCCCTTATCCATCATCCTTTATCATGCTTTCATAATATGAGAGAAACCACATTTTTTTAATTCCTTAACAAATCAATTATGTGAATGATTTTGAAAAAGCAACTTAGTCTCTGGGTAAAGTTGACAGTTACCTGGGTAAAACTTTGATGTCCCACCAGTAGCAGAGTATAGGGATAAGGGAATTAACAAGTGAAATGTTAAAAAAAACCCCTGATCATGTCAGGATGCCTTCACCTTGTGATAGCACCAGTACCTGGCAAACTTAAGCAAGATGGTCTGAGAAAAACCCCAACAACCTGAAGACAACAAGCACAGCCACACGGACTTCAAATACTCAACCAGGAAAGGGACGTTCCTGCTGCCAGCAGAGCAGCCCTTATTCTAATCAAATTAACTATATAGAAGAAACCTGCACCAGAAAGGGACACCCAAGCTTAAAACTGCTTAGCTTGGTTTTGTAAGATGAAACCAGGAAGCCCCAGACTCCTAATCTGAGGCTAATTAAGGCTACTAATTCTCAGAACACATTGTCTATCCAGTAGATCCACACCTCAGAGAACATGAAACGGAACAGTACCCTACATTTTCTATAAATTTCTCTGATCAAATAACTTATAACCAAACAGTATAAAATAAGTACTGAGCTAAAGCTTTTAAACTGCCAAATCAAAACATGCCAAAGCATAATGAGAACACTAGATTTCATGAGAATTCTTTTAAATCAACCCTGAGTTAATTTGGAGGGCACCAACTGTGTACTTAGCTGGTACAAAAGCAGATGCATGTTGTGAATGATGGATCTAGAAAAATTTGAAGAGCAAAGATACATATGCATTAGTAGTAAAATCTAGGTGTCTAAGAGATGAAGGTCCTCAGCTACATCAGAATACAAAAATATATCCAATTGACAGCCAGAATGACACAACACTTCTATTTACTACAGTGTGAGGTAGTTCATCCTTCTGTGGTAGATACTGAGAAAGAAATTCCCCACAAAACATTTCTGCAAAGAAGTATGCAATCCATCATGGGACAGATTTCCGTTCTCCACATTTGCCCTCCTGTGAGAAGGACGAGTAGTGTCCATCCCTGGTAGCACTTCATAATGGAATTAAGGATGCAAGTATGAAGTACTTGGAGACATAAAAAATGTAAATTAGACAAGTATGACCAGATTTTTCTTGCACACTGCAATTTTATTGAAACTTTCCAAAAGGCTGATGATACAGTTTACACATTAATAGGAAAAATGTTAAATAGCAGTAGTCAATTTTTATAGACAGCTACCCCAGTTCTCCAAGACAGAAAATGTGCAATATCTTTTAATGAAAAAGAAAAGAGCCTGGGTGTAAGGCAAAAATGCAATCCAGCATCACAGAGCATCAGCTTTGTGACTTTAGATTGTTTGATTGAGTACCACCAAGGGAAAATGTAAAAGAGCATTTCATGTATGTAATTCATATCAAAACACAAAGATAATCATCTGGAGAGCAACAGAACAGTCGTGAGGGACTACAAATTCTCAGGTCTTTTCACTATTTCTTCAGATTTCACCTACCAAATTCAGGATGTGGCCATGATTTGCTGTGCTGTGTGATAGGTATGGTACCTCTCTGTCCAACTAGAGAGGAGAAAAAGCTGTGATCCAGAAACATTGACTCCTCCATGCTGTAGCACTGCATCCTCACCAGGCTCACCAGTGCTACCTCCAGCACTGCATCCAGACAGCACAGACATCAAGTGATGTGAAAGGAGCAGGTCTGCACAAGGTCATTTAGACATATCCATAGCGTGGTAATAGAGACCATGAAGTACGGCTGCAGAATTTACACACATACCGTGGGAATGAAATCCACGACAATAGCTGCCTTGCTCAAGCACAGGCACCATTTGACAAAGTGCTATATGCTGTAACTGCAGGTCGTAAGACAGAGCAATAAAGAATATATACGTCTGAACAAGTTTTCCATTTCCTTTCATTGGAATGACAGTGAATAAAGATGACGAAAATTACAGCATATGAATACTAGTGTAATTACTGAATAGTTCCCCACATAATTATGCAAAACAGATCTATCCATAAGTTAATGTAGCCATTTTCTTTTTGAAACAGAATTTTCATGCATCCATCAGTAACCCCAAAACACAAACCTTAGATGACTTAAGTACACAGAATTTACTCATTTGGTCTGTAATATAAGCAACGCTTGTGAGTAGAAATAAAGGTTTAATGGAACAAAACCATGTACTCCACTAGGGGAAACACATTTTGCCCAAAGAAAAAAGTAATGTAAATAAGTGGAGACTTGACTATTTGATAAATATAGCCCCAAAGGTTATATGTTTACTGAAAGAATATAAATATTTTACATGACATAGATTTTTTTTTTTTTATTTAACTGGAAACATTAATTGCTTTCTAAATACAATAATATTCTTTCCTTTTAAACTGTGAGGTCTCATTTCTTTTACTGCAACACGCAACCAATTACCTAACAAAAATGTTTACATTAATCACAATGACTCTATATTTTAGTTTTTATACTACCGATTTTATTTTTGCTTAGAACTGAACTCCCTCAGGCATTCTTTCATGCCAACTGTTAATTTCTATCAGTGATAAAGTTCCCTTAAGCTTCTTTTAACATCTACTGGACATGACCTCATAAAATTTAATGCCATTCATTAACCCCAAGCACTTAACTTTACACAGTAATGTCAGGCATCTGACTTTTCAGTACATGAGAAATCCAAGTGGGAACCGTTTGAGAGATACAAATTACAAATCATTTGAGTAGTAGAAAGAGCAGCACTGAACAATATTAAAGGGTGAATCATTATTTGAACAGAAGTAGGGTTCCTGTGATGCCTTCTATCTACAATTATAAAACATTTATACAAACAACGAAGAGGATGCAATGTGATCAATTTGGCTTGAAAGGGCTGAAATTCAGAGCTGGGGCTGAATGCCAGGGTTTGAACACTGTCTGAAGTAGGTATGATGTGGAGTCACCTTTTCTCAGGTGTCCAGTAACCTTTAGGCATTTTGGAGGAGTGTGGGTGTTAGGACTACCTCTAAATTTGGCAAAGGCCATGCATAAGTAAGACTGGGGTAAGCTAGAAGCAGCAGCTTCCTCTAAGAGCTACTCCCTTTCTTTCTACAAGAGACTTGCCTAGGTTTAGCTTTAGAGTGTGGTGGTTGCTCTGATTTTGGTTATGTACCAAGAAAGCTTTCGGAGGGACAGCACTGTTTGTATTTTCCCCGAGATGCACAGATGGGTGATGTCTGCTTAACTCATTTAACCATATTTCCCAGTGGCTTCACACATGTTAGAGAAAATGTGGAAAATTCTAGAGGTGAAGGAAAAAATACTTAGCAGCAATTTTCTTGCTTCTCTTGGGCCACTGAAGGACGTTGCTTGTGGGGAGAGGAAACTGAGTGACGGCTTGTCAAGGCCCGACTGTAAAAAAGGCACATTGATGGGAGGGAATATATATATAAAAAGTGATTTATTTTCTATTCCTGTTGGCTCAAGAGATATCTAGGCATCCCCTGTGAAAAAGGGCAGTGCTAAGCAGCTAGAAACATGGTCCATCAGAGTTTCTGATAGCAATCTGCTCATTCAGCTCTGCTACGCAAAATCCCCTCCCCTAATCTGCACACAGGGCTTGCTTTTTCTTGGTGTCACAGGCTGTTACATTCTGGGTTAAGCAGTTGATGCTGTTGGAGCAGGGATCAACTTAACATTTCTATACAAATTATAAAAGGTGGCTATAAATTGCTTCATGAGAACCCACATGAGATTTGATGCTGATGTCTCTAAGTGCTACAAGTTTATTTACTTATTTTTAAGCAGCAAAAAGAGACACCTTTCAGAACTAAGCAGTAGCTGCTGAATTTACTGATCTTAACTGCGAAATATATTCTCTGCTACCCTATAAATCTAAACAGATGGAAGTAATTTTGCTCAAGCTTTATTTCCTTAGAAAGGTATCTCTAAGTGAAAGGCAGGTATTACAGAATTAAGGTTTTCACATGTGAACAACTGTGATTTTTGATGCCAGTCCCATCTCCAATTTCTCAGAATGACTATTTTGGCTAAAAAACACATATAACTAAAATCTGCAGTCAATACACACTTCATGCTACTGAAAATGTTTTTGCATCTTGCCTGCCAGTGGTCTAAGACTGCTTTAGAATAATTACAGTGTGATGCAACATCAGTAAGTGTGCATCAGTTGGAAAAGTTTTTATTGCCTAATAGCAGGGAATGGTAATAAAGCAGATGTATACCAGGCCACATGATAATGGCAACCAATTGGTCTGTATTTGGCACAGCAAACTATTAATGTTTTATAAACGCAAAGTATTTTATATACTTTTCTAACAATACGGATGTAAATCTCTGCACAGCATAAACACTTGTGCTGATCAACATAGAGATACTGCTGTGATAGGTACTTTGAAGTTGTAGATAAGAGCTCAAGCTGTAAGATGCCAGCAAAAATGGAAGTTTATAAACAATCACTGCCAGATTCTTAAATGTAGTAGTACTTGTGGGACTTTCTGTAATATAAATAGTAATTACCTTCAGTGTGGAATATATTTGCAAAAATAAATATACTGCTGCATATACCAAAACTCACAACTCAGTTTTCTACTTGCAAAGTCAACTTTAAAATCTGTGAATTCTGAGTAAAACAACCCCCAAGATAATTTTCTGCTCAAAACCACGATATGTAGTGGCCAAATATGTATACATGTGCATGCACATACACAGCCACTCCAATATACATACACAAACAGTACAGTATTAGTGTGAGGGCATCTACCCTGTAGGCAATTCAATCAATCTCTCAAGTGACACCCACACGTGCCTGCACACACAAAAGCAGATGTGGCATTAAGATTTACAAAGTTATTGAAACTTTTAACAAGTAAAACGCATCTTTACTTAGCTACACCAGAATGAGGAATAAAGGGGTTTACATATGTTCCAATTCTAAACCTATCAATCAAACCCATGTTATTCCTTTGGGAGCTTATTTACATGCATATTTATCAGCCTCACATGCTAATTCCCTGCTGTTTTATGCCTGCGAGGCATGTTTATGAGTCATAATTGTTGATCTCATTTGATGTATTTCACTGAAGTAAGACATTATTCAGCTATGTGGCCTAATGTCAATGAATTACGATGACCTGATCTTTGAAATGCAACTTGCTCTTTAATTTTTATTAGAGCATAACTTATTCAGAAGAAGAAATACACTCAAATGGAAGATTACATGCTTTTGTAGTCATTTTACTTAAACATCTTATTTCTGAAACACTCCTCCTTACCTCTAGGCAAAGTCTTAAAAGTGCAGTTTGTAAACACCAAACGAAAAGCATTTTGAATGAAATTAGGAAATATTTCTCAGAGTGGGACCTTTTACAGGTGTTTTTATTTTGTTTTAACCAGCCACAAGACAGGCCTTTAAAGCATTGACATATGGCTTGTAAAAAGAAAAAAACAGATCCCATCTAAAGCCCCCAAATTGTGATTGCCTTAACTTCATTGAAATTGAAACCAGATACAGACTTAGAAGGCAGTGGCAAATGAGAACTACTAAAGTAAGTTAAAAGTCCCCAAACTGACTCATCATCTTTGATGCAAAATGGCGTTAATCTATAAACAGAAAATCACTTGATGATGAAAGTAAAGACCTAAAAAGGCGAGTAATTACACAGTGTAGAAATGTCACTGTGGTAGCTTGGGCTGAGCCACCAATGGCTTTCAAGGTGGCAAGCCACAAGCAGCACTAGCAGGCAGCTGACCATGGTACTGGTACAATTCTGCTCCTTTCCCAAAGACCCATGCTGGTCTTCCAATGCCTGGAGTGATCTTTAAAGGTTTAAATTACCTTAAAAAAAATCTGATTAATAACATTCCTCAATAATCATGCCTATTTTCCTAATGTGATTACAGCATGAGGGAACCATAAAATAACTGCTTATTTTTATTCTCTTGCAGTAAAGAGTTGGTATCAGTTTATAGTAGGTGCCCACGCTTTGGATACATAGTGTAAGTTACTCCTTATGCTAGGCTAACAGAAAATTACCACTGTACATGTAATTTACTACATGATTTTCAGACTTCACCACTTCCTATCTTAAGACTCTGTATTTTTTTTAATGCAATTATTATAATTTTGTTGTATATATCAAAAGTAACTATCATTGACAATTGACTTCCGCTTCACAAAAATCAGAAGTATTTGACTTCTGTATTTGACTTAAGAGATTGTCGCAGGTAATACAAAGTTCAACTTAACTTCATCTTTCTGTATTAATAAAAACCCAGACCCACTTAAGTATGTTCAAAAGTTTCAACGTTCCTGATACGAGCTACAGCTTTAGCAAGCAATGGAGAAATATGCAGAAAAATAAAATTGCCTTTAGCCAAGTAATGCAAATGCCAGATACCAAATGCAGGCTCATTTTTCCATAGGAAGCTCAAATTGAATCTGACAGATACGAGCGTCTTTGAAATTACAGAAAACCTGCAAGTAGCTTCCTAAATTTGTAGTATCTAGAGGACTTGTAGTATCATAAATACCATATTAATTCCAAGTTGAAAAATCTGGAGCAGATTTTTCATGTCCAGAATTAAATCTGTGATTTTCATTTATATCTTCTTTCATGAAAATAGTACTTTTTTCCTAAGAAAATTAAATATATGAGAAAGAGGCAAAGACCATTTAATACAGGCTTTATACGCTCTTTTTTAAAAGCTCCAAGGAGCATTTAATACAGAGTTTACATGCTATTTTTCCAAATCAGAAGTTTGCTTCTGATAGAAGCACGTTACAAACCAGCTTCTTAAAAATGAAAAAATCTTCACTTGAACAAGCACTTATAATAGCACAATTACAAGGGTGTAACTGTAGTTCACACAAATGCTGCAACTAAACTGTTATGTGTTCAAAATATATATAACTTTAGAAAGTACATTAAATATAATACTGCAGAAAAAATGTCAATTTTAATTTCAGAACTTTTAATATAAAGTTTTCAGTGGTGATAGTCATAAGAACTCTGAATGAGAGCCACAGTATAAGCTCTGATTTACATCTCTTCTTTCTCTCAAAGGCCACCTAGCTGTGATAATTCAGAATAGAGCTCTGTATGCTTTTGCAAGAGAGTATTGGTTTTTGTACTTCAATCAACAATGAACCATAAGTTTGGTCACAGAAGTATGGAGGTGGCCCTGTGGCTCGGTATGCTTCCCTCTTTCATTAAGATAACATCTGTTCTGGCTACCAGTTGGCAAATCAAATTTGATGAGAATTCATCGGACTGCAAAGTAGAAATGCTCACTAATGGACAGATTTATGTTCTGTTGCCCCACCCTTTAAATATTTCAAATGAAAAGTAAACAAAACCAACAATGACTTGTTCAAACATGATGACTAAGACATACGAAATACACTCCACTATAATGAAACCTCTTTGCATCACTGAAAACATTTTCACAAGTATTGCATGAGAACTCTACAACTGCAACTGCACTTAATACTGAAACACTATACAGCTCATTTCTCCTAAGGTTAAATCATTGATTCCATTACAAATCCAATTTCCCCGAAGAAAAGAATTGTTGCCACCATAAAAGCTTTATCTGGAGAATTTTGTGCCTTTTAACTTCTAGGAAGATCAAGAACAATAATTGGTAATGGGATATCAAAATTTTAGTGGAAATATTTATCATACAGTCTACTTGCTAATATTTTATTTTAATAACACGGTCCCAGTTGCACTGAATGGAATGAGATTTGTATAGAAATCTGCGTACAGTCTTCCTATCACAGAGTTTAGGCATTGTTATCACTCCAGTATCAAACAGGAACATGTTTGTAAAGAATTAAGATATTTAACAGAAGGAAATTAGAGCAGGTTTGGGTTTTATTTTAAGTAGTCATTATAGTTAACTTACTTACATTAAATCTGATCTTTAACCATCCCACCTACTTTTCATGAAATAGCAGAGACAGGTATTTCATTTACCTCAACAGTAGCTACAGAGTAAACATGCAGGTTTCACTGTATTCACTGCAACATATCACGCTAGCTAATGTCCCTACTACAATATAACAGGGAAACAGTAAAAGCAGTATATAGTGTTTACTTTAAAAAAAAAACCCAAACTCTCAAGAAGTTTTAGAATTTTCCCTCTTCTCAAGACAAGAGCTGGCAATGCCGAGAATCAAAATAATGAAACAAAAAAGCACAAACAAATCAACTTCAATAACTATTTCCTTAAGATGGAGTAACATTCCTTAAAATTCTGGCCAAATTGTGGTTTTTTTAATATTAACCCCCATATATATCTGTACTGAGCCATCATGTGCCAAAGTTTAGGGAATACTTTAATATTCAAAATACTCAATATTCAGAATACTCAAAATATTTTAATTCTGATTACTCACAATATTGAAAAGGTGACAATGATCTGCATCTTCTAAAATACTTTTCATTTCCATTACCAAAAATTAATCTGAAATGTCTAAGCTGACAAGTGCTTACTAATTTTAAGTTTATGTATAAAACATGAAAAGATCTTGTGTGTATTCTGACATGTACCAAAATTACCTTATTTTTAGTGAATTAGCTACCAGACTCACAAAAAACTGGCTGAAAGAAAGCAACAGCTGAAGGATGGCATTGAAAAGAGGCAGTGTCCTGGAGCTTGAACAATCTGGGTCCAGTTTCTGACCCTGCTACAGACTTCTTGTATGAACCAGGCATAACATTTCACCTGCTTCAAGTTTCTTTTTGCATGAGAACATATAGTCTAGTTCCTCTTCTTATGGAAGTAATGAGAATTAATTTCATAGCTTCTTTGACATATGACACTTTCTAATAAGATGAGGTAAGCACAGAGATGCAAAACAAACATTCCAAGTCCTGCTTCCTCAAACAGATGAAGCCATGGAGCACAAATTATCATAACCTTGTGTGATTGTCACAAACAGTGAAAATAAATCTAATTTGCTATATCCTTTTGTGTCATTTGTATTGCAGTTGAAACGTTATAGCCACATGATTATTGATTCAGTGATCTAAACATCTGACATGATGAAAAAGATGAACATGGAAATTTAGGAATGACTAAAACATATTCTAGATAAGACAGAAGTGTTCAAACTTGTCATAAAGTGCGTGTGTATATGTACATCCATACAAATCTGAAGCTTAAAATACTTGGAAACAAACCTCAGCAATAATTCACTTATACAAAACAAGATTTAAACAAAAGCTCACGTACATGCAATTGAAACAAGATGTTTCAAACTGGTATTGTTCAGCCTTGGGTTAGTTTGTGATTTTGTTGACTGTGGAGAAAGGCAGACAAAAACAGAAAGGGTACGCACATCTCTCCCACTCCCCCCATTTTAGCATTCAATTTCTCTAAAGGTGCTCTCTCACTATCCTGTACATTTAGCTTTAGTTCAGTTATTGCTTATCTCATGAGTAAAATGAAGACCAGGACTTTTAAAAGTTGACTATAAGCACTTTGCCTCTGGGTAGTCAAATCCTGACACCAAGAAATTTGAACACTCCCAAAATTGAGGAATTACAAGTAGCTAACCACAATGCAGTACCATGGGCTAAATTACTGCTTTCCTTAGACAACAAGGGCACTCAGGCTTGTTACCTTTACAGTCCATTGGAACTTAGCCATTAATTTAAATAGGATCAGGATCAGGTGCCTGACTTTTTTGACATCAAAGAAACATCTTTCACAGTCATTCTGCTATAAATAATTAAAGCTGATTAGTAATAATAAGGTACCTTAACCAAAAAGGTAAACAGTGGAGACATTTATTATCAAAGTAAGAAAAGAAAATTTAAACAACCTGCAACACTTTTGTGTGTGCAATTCATCACGCAACGTTGTAAAAGAACAAAAACAAATGTTGGCTCATTCCAGAGGTTCTTTGTCATCATTAATGTATTCAGGTTTTCACAGCTGAATTACTGTACTTTGAAAAGATTTTCATGAAAGGAAACTCAAATTCAACGTTTAAACAAAGCTGTCAGGTTACCAAGATTCATATTTGCTTGTATGTCCAGAAAATGTTTTCTCCTTTTTAAAAACTTCTCTAGGTTAGAAGTATTATTATTCCTTTGCTCTCAATTTGTAAACAACAGAAAATAAGCTTTTGTTGAGCTGCACATATTTATTTATTTATTTATTTGCTATTGCAGAGCTGTAACCAGCAGTTAGAAAAATGTGTTCCAAAGCAGAGGTGAAACTACCTGGTATGGATATTTTACTTCATTACTAGTTCTGTTCCTCAAATTGATACAAATGGCCTCCTTCTGTTTCTGTCTGTCTGCTTGCCTGATCAGCGGAGCTAATTGTCAGAGCTGGGGAGATATCCTGTACCTAAACAGAAGATACGCAGTTTGTAACCTGCTTAATTTGCCTTATGTCCTGGATGGCCCTCAGTATGTTGTTCATTAAAGTATCAGCTGTTTCGGTTGTACCAGTGGCAACCTAAGCATAGGACAATTTTTCTTTGTTAAAAGGCCAGATTGTCAATAAATAATACACATCTTACCAGCTAATTTCTTACCACTTAAAATAAGTGTGATGGCACTTTATCTCTTCCATTCTACACCTCTTAGTTTTGCACATCCAAAGAGGACAAGGACAGGGGTACCCAAGGAGGCTAAAGAATAAGGCTTATAAGTAAATTAAAGCCTAAAATTTAAGCTTTGCAGTATCACTTGGCACTTAAGTGAAAGTAGGTTGAACTCCTCCCTTTTTAAAATAAGGAATTCCGCATCTTCATAAATGTCCACATATATGAAAGATGGGAAAGATCCCATCTGTGCTGACATATTTCTGTTATATGGAGCAATCTATTTCTAATACAATCAAATCTGAGGCAGTTAAACTCTTTCAAAATGTTTTAGCATACATTTAATCTCAGATACAGAGGTCTGTAACATCAGCTGGTTGCACACAATTCACAGACTGCTTTGTAAATTACAATCTTCTGTACATCAGGACAGAAGTGAACTCAAACATTTAATTATTATCCTGTACCAATCATGCCAGCCTCAGCTAGAATTCTGATTTACTAGTCTTTTATTATACATACACAAGTACAATCAAACTTGCACAGTTCATTTTTTTTAAATTAAGAGAATCTACCTTTTCCATATGTAGGAGATATAGCCATTTAACATAATTTGATCATTGCCTGAAACACTTAATCTGTAAGGAGTTTACAGGTAGTAACCTTCATGTGATATTTTTGTATCAAGTCCGAGTAAATTCTTCAGAGAATTATTCCATTCTCATCATTAGCTTCTGTACACCTTCTCATAATGAGCTAGTTTTAACATACTTCTAATTACATTGAGAGAGATCATATGAAAAAAGCATTATACTGTTTTAATTCTGATGTTCAGCAGGTTTCTATAGTTAAAAAGGAAAATTTCTGCTTGGTATTTTAAGTTCCCCTATGCACGTAGAATTTGGTAAAAAAAAGCTTTCTTTTTTACTCAATTTGTATCATTTCCTTTTATACCACATGTATTATACTACAGGTACACTAGGAAGTGAGATAACAGCCAACTAGTTGAGCTTTAAATTCAATCTGGGAAAAGCCAGCAAAAGAAAAAGAAGCACTGAAATCAGCTTTTCCCAAACTAGGGTCACAAGGAGTTATTAGAAGTATGACAGGAGGAAAGTGATTTATGTCAGCATTTGGACATGGCTGTATCTGGAAGGAAATGGAAACTCCCAGCTGAGTGAACCAAGGTAGCGTGCCAATGCCATTAGTGTGAATGGTCTTATTTCCATATACTGAATTAGAGGAGAACTTTGAAAATAAAAATTTTAGATTTCTTTTAGATCAACAGACACTGCTGTCCGAAATGTCTTCTCTAACCTTATCTTCTGCCTTTTCAACCACTGAAAGCAATTTCCCTACATGGTGTTTGTGCCAGTTACCCATGCCACAGAATAACATCCAAACTGAAATTAATTTAATGTGCAACTTAACGCAAAGCCACCAAAAAAATTTGGAGCTACCAATTCTAGACAGGAAGATCCAACTCTGGAAGCCAGTAACCCACAATACTGTGTCAGCTACTCGCATTCACTCCCACAGCTGATTTAAAATACTTCCGCAGTTCCTAAATACAAACTCATCGCAAGCACTGAAACCAAAAGGTGCTCAACTGGCAAATTTCCGAGAGCATGTCAACACTCATACAAATACAGTCTTTAAAGGAAAAAAAGGTACTGCATGCTGGCTATTTTCAACTAACTTTCTATTAAATAAATGTATTTTTAAACATGCATAGCTTCTCTTTGAACTGATCTCTTAATAACAATGCATTTCTAGTACAGAAAAGAGAAGAGAAAATGAAGAGTTGCAGAGAAGCTGCTAGTGACAGGCTGAGTTAGCTCAAGAGACTGTGCTGCTCCAATAGCCTTTGTCACTACAAACCTGTTGCTGCTCAATTAAAAGCAAGCTAAACAGTAGTTATTATTAATAAATGAATATTAAACAGCTTTTTATGTTAAGCATATGGTGTTTGAATATGTTAAAACCATTTTTGCTTTTATTCATCCCATACGAAGTGAACCAGACTGAAGACAGCTCTTTCTGCTTTACCATTCCTGTGCCTTTAGTGGAAAAGCCAAGGCCACAAGGAGAAGAACAAGGGTTTTAAACAAGGACCACTAGCAACAACTGAGCTGGTGGGGCATCCTGAAGCATTCTGCCTGAAGGGTAAAACTAGCCAATGAAGGACACAGGGCATTCTCAGGACCTGTGCAAACCATAGCATGGTATCTCAAAGGCGTTAAGAACAATCACAACACTCAGCATCTTCTGTTCCAAAATAATGAACGTAAAGAAAGTCTGTTCCAATTTCATCTTTTTAATGAAAGCACAAAGTAGAAGGCATATTTACAACTCTTAACAACACAATGCTATACTTCACATGCATGTCCCTCACTGCAGAGAAGACGAAAGAACACATATTACATGACACACAAGACACCATACACAATCCAAAAATATTTGCTAAGAAAGTAGTAAGGCCTCAAGAACTCACTATATTTCCATTCTCACTTGCTTTTAGCTAGGAATGTACTTCTCACACAGAGAGGTCTAGACCTCTGTGATGGTTCCTTTTAAATGTAATCCCAGAAACAATCTCTAAAACCAGACAGATAAAAGCCATACAGGGCAATCTGCTTTAGCATTGTTTCCCTGACTGAAAGGGTTGCAAACTCATAACATTGAATAGTTACTGACTGATTAGGAGACAATACAATTTTCTGACAACAAAAATTCACTTAACCCTGGAACTAATGTGAAAGAATGCACCCAAGACCATAACAGTCCCATGAGAATTGCACTTATGATTTGAGGAAATTATATGATAGGTCCAGAGAAGCTGTCATTTACTTTATTAACTCATCCCCCTCTGATTTTTATGCTTTCTGTATAACATTGATATAAACCAAGTATCTCAAACTCCACATAAGGTATAGTTCTACATAGTAATACTTTCTAGTGATCAGGGTTATGAGGTTAACACCAAAACAGCGAAGTTGTCCAAAGATGAGCAACAGAAAAAAACAGAATATGGTTGAAGTAGAAATATGAATGCTGTCTTACCATCTCACATTTTTAAAGACAACCTTGATAATCAAGAGGGATGCATTAGGAAGTATGAGGTGGGCAACTGATCTATCTCAACTGGAGTAATTTCAGTCATACACTGCAGTAGTTATCTTTGTCCTTCCAGCCATATCAGCCTTCTCTGTCCTCACTGCCAACTATTGCCTTTAAACATGAAATACAACCCCTAAACTCCAAATCCAAAACACTTAGACCCATTAAAGGTTTCCCTTTTTCTTCTATTAAGAACAAAGAACACATTACATTTCTCTATGTGAAATATGCTATTAAATAATAGCTTGTACACTAATTAAGGCAAATGTAATTGTGAGAACACACTGACATTGTTAAAGTAAATTACCCAATTCGTTAATAGTTTCATTTCAAGTGACCTTAATTGTATTAATTGTGATATTGAGCAAATTAAATTGAAGAGTATTAAATGCATTGTTCCAGTCTGTCCTCAGAGGATCAACTTTCTCATTACATCAATGGGATGGGAATACTACCTACTATGCTCTTCAAAACTTATGTCAGAATGTGGTGAACAACTCTGACTAAAAATTTCTGGCAGGTCAGAAACAGTTAACCTAGTTATCCAGTTTCAATGTAGTATAAACTTCAAGCATTTGGAAATAAATAAAACAGTCCGTCTGTTGTGATACACAGGGAGCAGATAGAAGACTAAAGTTTCTGAAATGTCTCTTCATATATTCAGGGTTTATAAAGTCTCTGCTGGAGACAAAAAAGAATGTAAGAAAGATTCATCAGTTTCTCTTATAAAGATCCCTAATTCAGAGGGAATCATTCAAAAATATTGTTAGAATAAAATGAACAATATCACAAAGACTCTTAAAACAGAAAATGCAGTAATATGCCACTGAATTACTATAGTCAAAAGCAAACATAAGAATACACATATACATACATACATGCAAATTAAAATACAACCAGATCCAAAAGGTATAATCAAAATTAGAATTTCTTTAAAGAAATAAAAATCTTCCATTTGACGTACTAGACTACTAAAGTGAGAACCCCTGACCAAATGTCTTGCCAACTATTAAAAATGCTATTTAAAAAAGTACATATGAGTGCATATATGGAATGCACATGTTTTTGTCTTGAAAACAAATCAGACACAACGGAAAATCAACCACTGGAAAAAGACTGAAATACTGTCTTATCTGGTTGGTTTTGAATATTTTAAAGGAATAGAAAAAAAGATCCTGTCAATTACCGAGTATTTTAAACTTGCAAACAAGCACATTCTCATGACTCATCATAACTCAAGATTCAAAGTTCCTCAGTTACACAAGATTTGGAGTGCTATGAACGCCCAGATCTTTTTTCTAATGACACTTACCTCATGTAATGCTCTACTTTCATTTGTTCAGCTAGGTAATTGTCTCCTGCCTAGCATCTGCAACATTAATCCTTGCAGCTGTTCCTGCTGAACCATGTCTTATTCTTCTCAGACCACTTCTCCAACATTTCAATACTACTTTGAATTGTACATCTGCCCTCCACTGTGCCAGCAGTCCTGTCCCAAATAAACCACGTATTGTCTCTACACCTTAATAGAGTTTTTAATAAAAGCACTAAGCACTACTAGACTCAATCAAAAAAATTCTGGAATCCCATCAAATACATCCTTCCAAGCTGACGGCAAATGAACAAAAAGTAGTCTACGCACACAGTTTTCCAACAAGCTATACTTAACAGCAATTCATGTGTTTCTGAGATTTCTTTCATTTTATGAAAATGCCTTGTGAGAGAATTTAAAAACTCCAGCTGGACGTGACATCTCCTGGTTCTGCATCAAGTTCTGATATCAGTTGCATATACTAAAAATACAATACTTCACACAGATTAACAAATCTGACTAGTTTTATGATTAAATACTTATTTTCAGCATCCTTACAGTGACATGCTTTATTTTTATTGCTTCATCTCAGTGAAGACTTCTAGCACTTTGCTTCCAAGGTAACGCTTAAAGCATTCAGCACAGCTTCAAAAAACAATTCAGATATCCTGATATTCTACAATATTGAACAGAACATCTCCAACTGATGGACCACCTCTCCTCCATATTTCCGTGAAACATGATGCAGAAGACTTCAGACACACATTTTCACCAAGCTGATTCTTCATGATGCCTGAAACTTGAGGCCAAATTAAAAAACCTTGTCTTGAAATACTTTCATGAGACAATGAGAGACTTCACAGACAAGAACAACTGCATACTTTGATGTCCAAAGATCTAAAACCATCTAAGCAGATACCTTATTTAAGATGAAGTACTGAAACTTCAGAGACTTATTTTGGATATATAAAGTTTCAAATTAAAATGCAGTATGTGTTTCACAGTAAAAAAACCTACGAAGATTAAATGGATGCTTTATATAAAATATTTACATAGATAGAACATAAAAAATGTAGCATAGTTGGTAACCTTTATGACTTGGGGAACCATGTATTTACATATCTTTATCTTCGCATGTGCGTATGTGTGTGTTGTGTATATATTTTTAACAGTTGACAGCTGTTTTAGAGCATACAGAGATGCCAAGCTGAATGAGGGTCTTGATTACTTCAAGATTAGCTATCTAAAGTTTCTATTCATTTTAAGTGTTGTTAGTGCGAAGAGTCATTAGTCACTTCCTTGTCTCATAGAACATCAGCATACATTTACATTGTTAATGAACATTTGGGGTAAATGAATTAATGGCACTTTTAAACATCAATTCAATACTAATAACTTTGTATGTCATAGAAATGTTAAGGTTGGGATAAAAATGAGAAACCTTTTCACTCAAGGTAACTAATCGCTTCTGAGCACAATAAAAGATAAAATTAATTTACAATATGTTATTTCTTTAACAGGATAAAAAAACTTGTTTTTTCTCAATATAGAGTTGAGAGAATTACCAGTATTTTCTTAAGGAAAAAAAAAAATCAGAAGAAATGCTTATACTTTTCTTGATTGGGGTAGACTAGAATCAAGCTACATTTCTTCTGGAAAATGGGTATTATTTTAGCTTATTGCAAAAGATTATTTTCAAGTTTCTAAAAATATGTACAAAAATACATTTAGTTTATCAAACTAAAATGGCTCCATATCGTTAAGATGTCAGAGGAGGAACACTGACCTAGAAAAGCTATTTCATTTAACCATCAGGTTTTAAAATACTTTCCCCTGGATGTTCATTCTCATTTTCTAACATTGAAAAAGCTTTATAAACCAATGAAGGGAAAAAAAAAAAGAATTAGCTCAAAGGGACAATGAAGTTTTACCCACGTATTTTAAAGCAAAACATCAGCTTCTTATAAACTGAAGTAATAAACCTGACTAAGCAAAACTTGACATAACTATTTCGGTAAGCACTAGTAAATGGAAGATTTATAGACAGATACACCCACATGGAGCAGTCGATCTGGGTGAGGGACTTAAGAAATGTGACAAAGTTGCTTCAACTCTGTAATTTAAAATAAATTTTTTATTTTGCCCTCCTGGTACATGTGTTCAATGACTGGAAAATTACAGGTAGTTAAGGTGCCACTGTGTATAACTGAGTACTTGAGGAATGTTTTCATGACAAGGACGAGCTTTCTCGTTAAGCTTATCACTTTCTTCAAACCGACCATACTGTCACTACTTGCAAATAAGTAGAAAAGACAAGCAACACAGACATGCATTGAATTATGCAAGCAGTTTGTTCCCACTGTTCATTAGCCTTCCAAATACTGCATTTAATTAATTTACTTTAGGTTACACAGCAATTTCTACCTTTAGACCCTGTTCTTTCGATCTTAGCTTCTGTTTCTTTAAAAAATAAGGATATAGGTGCTGAGCCAAAAATTAAAAAAAAAAAAAAGGCCTTTTTATTTGCATGATCTCATCTAAAATAACACACTGAACTTTACTGCAGAATTAAAAACAAAAAGCACAAAAATCCTCAAAAACATACACAATGTAAGAGCCCATGCTTCAGAAAGTACCATAAAATCATGCTGCATTTCAGTATTCTTATGCTGAAGTCAGTGTTCAGTTTATGATTAAAAAAGGATGACAGCACATTAAACATTTGGCTAATGTTTCTGTCTGTAATTGAAAGTTGACTTTTCGTGGTTTTCATTAGTGTCAGTGTTCTGCACATACTCTGTGAAATGTTCCTTAAGTTGCCCTGTTCAAGTTCATTGAGAGAATTAAATTAGGACAGGTACAGTTGTCATAACACATCTACATAAGGTTTCTAGGTATAAAGTAAAAAAAGTACAGACATACAAAACTCACCTTCCTCTGGCTTGTTCAAATAACTTTGCAAGGGATCAATGCCTATTTCTTGCTCCTCTGTTTGCAAAGGGTGACTGGTTTCAGACACAGAATGATACATTTTGACAGTAGTAAATTCCAATCGAAGGGTATTTATCTGGAAGGAAAAAAACCCCAAATACTTTAGTGTTTCTTTAGCTATTTTTCAATCACACAACTCAACAGCAAAAAATGCTTAAAACCTTTCCTTATTTTCCAGGTGTAACATCACCATTAGTTGCCTAGTGGCACATAAACAGTGTCTCTATTCAAATGTTTTATTATTTGTAGCCCGAAAGAATTGTCATAGTGCCTCCAACTACCACACTGCAAGTAAAAGTCCAAGAGTGGTTTTGACAGACTGTAAACTGCGGAAAGAGCTTCCTTACTTCCTTTTTCTAGCTTCCCCAACTCATCTCTTAGTCCGATTCCAAGGAGAGCTGACCTTGGCAATGGCGAAGTCCTTGGCAATGACGAAGATTATAAAGCAAAGGTATGGTTAGACCCATCACCATCACTCTTCTGGACTCAGGACCTACTATCCTAGAAAAACTTCCTTTTAAGCACTTCTTTTTCAGAAACTGTATATCAAGTATAAGATAACAGCAACAGGGACACATGTGCTAAAAGGGAGAAAGAGATATTGCTGATTGGTATGATGGCTGACTTTGGTTTTGAGAGGATTTATATTAGCTTTCTGTAAAGATAAGGAAGCATTTGAAGAAACATCACCAGCTAGCGAGTGACTACTTACAAAGAAGTTCTTCAAAAATGAAGGGCAAAAGGGGAGAAAGCATGAAATCAGAACACCGGGAAGTAGGTGACATAGATTCATCACCGCAAGCTGCAGATTCATCATCGCAACGGCATTCACAAAACTACTACATAAGTGAACAAAAACTACGTTAGAAGTTCACATGAGACATAAGCTAATATTGGCTGCAAGGAGTAAGAGGATGCCAATAAAAGGGTGAAAAGCAGTGCTATGGTCAGAGCAGTAAGAAGAAAAAAAGACCTTTCCAGTGCATTAACAGCACAAGGGTACATTTGTCAAGACTGCATTTTTGTCACTGTACAGCAATTTATTAACTTGCAACATGAAAGAGCTATGCCAGCCAAATAGGTTTGATTTGCCCAAGCACACTAAGTAGTCACCTCTGATTGCCATCTGAGTTTTAAATATCACTTACTCTAACTGCTTAGTTTACAAGTACTGTAACTTTTTAACTCCAATAAAATTATATTTAAAAAAAATATGCAAAGACAAACACACAAATCGGTATGCACCTACGCTTTCAGGACTGGCATATTATCTATTTGGAAATCAACTATGTTTTTCCTTTGCTTCTGACAAGGCATGGCATTGACCATATATGCTTTATACCTTCAGTTTACTGTCAATACATGAAGGGGGACTGGGATTCCTAAGATCCTTCTGCTTTTATACATTATTCATCTGCTTCATTTCCTATAAAGTTATGTAAAAAAATCCAAAACAACCGTACAACCCCCAAACAAACCCAAACCACTAAATAATAAACAAAGCTAGCTGGGCTACTGTTAGGCATCTCCTTCAAACCAGTGCACTCAGGCTGTTTCCAAAAGGATGCTCTCTCAGCTGTGCTCCCTAAGGGTTTTGTCCTTTATCTGCCTTGGCACCTGCGTCAGTGTGGTGCTGAAATGATCACACCACTACCTCTCACTGCTTTTAGACAGAAGAGAACACGTGAAGCTCTTGTGAACAAGAAGCCAGTAACTGACGGAAGGTAGGACTATCCACTTTAGCAGTGATACACCTTTATGTCAAATTAGTGCAAACATGTGATAAAAATACACCACTAAAACAGAACTGCCTTGAACAACTCTTTGTACGAGCTCAACAAAATATATTACAAACACAAGCACATATCATGTGTTTCCTATGTAATTTCCCAACCATAATAATGAAAAATGCACAAATGGAAATGCCGAGAAAAATGTTTATAAATTTGCTATCCACTTAAATATTCTAATGTTTACCTGCAGTCTTATGGCTACATAATACAGAGAGATGTTTAGAACTACCTCCTGCCTTGAAAAATAAATGAAACACTTGAAAGAATTTACTTAATTCTTTCAATGAAAACAAAACACAAGAAACACCTTTGCAGAAAGATACATTTATAGTTTTCTCCTGCTGGAATTTTAGTTGCTGCTCTTGTTCCTTTTGCTATATCACTGTAATAATTGTAAATTATTACAATGTAAATTGTAAATTTACAATTGCAAAATTGTGTAAGTGTTCCAAGCCAGATGGGGGCTTGGAACTAGATGATTTTTAAAGTCCCTTCCAACCCAAATCATTCTATGGTTCTATGACTGCAATCACCTCTCTACTGACCTGTTGATTTTGACTCCACAAAAATTACAAGTTTATTTTGAACTATGCTGCTAGAGGTTAACTTGTTATTTTGATGGTCCTTCAGACATTGCTACATGATCTGACCAAGTCATAATCCTGAGTGCATTTCAAATTGAGAAACAGGCACAAAATGACCTTACCAGCCCTCCCAGTTTTAGCAGCCACCACTTAGTTAAGACGTAATATGATTCAGACATATATCGTCCTATGTCCATAACACAGTATGAAATTAGCTCTAGTAAATTTGTTGTTCTGCATTCTTCTGTTCCGTATCCACCTTCTCTTTTTTTAAATACTCCCAAAATACCATGCCTTTGCAACATATAATAGCCATAATTTACTTTGCAGACGGTTACAGCAGTTTTAAACAGATGAATAGATTTACTTTTTGATACTTGGAGAGTGATTTAATCAGTTACTTGTGTTTGTTTACGGATACATTTGATTAGTGTTAAAAAAAAAAATCACTACCTATTAGTCTTGTCACTCCTTAGTCCAAGCAATTTTCTCTACAGTTTTATACTTAAGTTCTTTTCAGCTGTTTGAACAAAGAGAAAAGAGAACTATTAAACAATTATGATTACACTTGGGATCTTACTCTGAGACAGATTAATTCTTTCCAGGTTTGTGGTTGATTTGTAATGGCCTATAACATATTGTTCATATTAAATAAGATGCAATTTAAAAACATTCTCGATGTAAAACAATAAAAATGTTACAAAAATCTAGAATTATCAGATTACAAGACTTGATGATACTGGCTATCTAGCTAAGCCCTAACATCTCAGTCAGAGCTAACAGTAATTCTTTTATCTATTCCTACTTCTTTTTTTCCTCCAGAGATGAAGGGCTAAAAACCTCAAAGACCAGGCACCCTTCCTAGCACTGAGAGTTCAAGTATTCTTTAATATATATATATAAAAAAAAAATTAAGGCTGTGTGTGAAACATTTATGTAGTTAAGGGAATGAAAAGAGTAACTAATCCACCCATGAGCCCAAGGAAAAGACAGGCGTATAAACTACTTGTCTGGCTACTCTCCGTAGGTACACAAACAGGGACAGCCCTCACGCCACCGAGAATAGCATTCAGGTGTGCTTCTCACTGACCAATGCATGTGGAGTGAATCCAGTCTGCTTTCCAGTGAAAGCATCTTATCAGTACGCCTGTGACCTGTCAAACCAGGTTCTCAATGCAGATACCAAAAATTCTTTGAAAGACAGGCTTATGGACTATGTTTAAGATGCAAAGAGCACGGGGCAAAATTGGAAAATATAATCAGTCTCACAAAGGATATTTTGAAGGTGGAACTGAGAAGATGAAAAAGAATTAGGCAATTCTGAGCTTTTACAACATCCACTTCCTCTCTCTTCCCATCCCCCAGTGGTGAAATGAGAGGCCCTGCAGCCTTGAGGAGGTACTTAGGACCAGGGCAGAAAACCTGCACAAATTGCAGCACCTGTCCTAGCCTTGCTGCCTAATAACCTGTTACCCCCAAACAATCAAGCAAAATACCAAAATATTTTATGCTTAAAGAACGGAAAACAAGAACCCACTAACTTTTGAGGAGGAAGCTGAACAATGTTGTTTAATTTTGGATATGCTAAAAATAAAAATCAGTTCATATCCATACCAGCAAAGCTACCAGACTATGACATCTCTGAAAAGTACTGACGTGTACCAAAGTATTTAAATAATACTTTGCATTCATTCTACTAGACTGTATCACCTTCTCCAAATTATCTTTGGGCCTTTATTTCATGCCATATAGCAAAGTTTACCATTTTAATTACCTAAATTGATGACAAGTAGAGGAAATCCTTGTTTAGCTAAGTGATAAATTAGCTGCCCTGTAAAGTCAAATTGATTAAAACGACCTGACTAAAAGCAAATGTCTGACGTGGTAACGGTCTTATGAATGTTTTGTTAAGTTTGACAGCATCATGTTATGAGGGTTCACAACTTTGCCCCTCATTTGCAGCTTACAAAGTAATCAAGTATGTTAGCACACAGGAATGAGGACCCTCCAGAATGTGAAAACATTTTAAGTAGATAAGGAACTGAGTATTAGGAGAATAAACACATGTTACGTTTATTTAAAGCAATGAAGTATAGATGACTTGCAAATAACCTAGAAACAGTTCCAGACCCTGGGTTTTCTTTCACTGGCCAAAATCTCCTGGGCTTTAAATTACTCCTCCTAAAGAAAACAAAAATAAAAAGAAAGAAAAAAGGTCATGTTTTCCCTGAATAGAGGGTGATCAGGAAGCAGTCCTGAGCATGACCTTTGGAACATGAAGACCATGATATGTTTCAAGCTGGATAATTTTAATGGGCATTTTTGAAGACGTGGTTCCAATCTGTATTATTCACTGCTTTATTATTTGCTCTGGAAGTGATACTTACTTAGGTCACAGAGAACACCTATCAGATTGCACTGAGTTCTTCACTTGAGCCCTTTACTACCACCACCTCCATTTAAATACAGAAGACACTAGTTCAAGTGTGCCAAAAGTAAAAACAACCCAACAAAACCCCATCAAACCCAAACACCCCCTTCTTACCTGCCAATTTAAAACTAGCCAGTGCTTCTACTCAGCCACTCCCACAGGTTGACACCACTCACTGAAGAAATACGACTTAGGAGGGACACTTACTAACTCTGAAGTGCACGACTTGACAAACTTTGGACAGCATAAAGCAAGTCTGTTTTCTTTTATAAAATGTATCAGATTATGTATCATCAAAATAGAGTGATGCAAACATAAAAATGGACTGACATGGTAACATTAACATCAGCTGGGGTCCAGAAGAAAACAAACAAGATCATTCCACTGATGGACAGGTTAACAGCCAGAGTCTGATGATCATGAAATGCAATTAATTTTGTCTCATTTAACAACATTTCCTGCATTTTAACTTACGTCTCCCTGATCTTTTATACAAAAACAGAGTTACATTGGACTTTAAATAAGTTAATTAAGTATTAAAATCAATCATGTGAAAGTCTTAATATTTAATATTGTTAGATTGTATATCAAAGTGGTTTTATTATTTATTTACTCCAAACCTTTCCAGAATACTTCATGTGGCAACAGGGGGTCTGTATTTCACAAGATAAATGCATTTACAATGCCAAATAAATTATATATAAAAGCATTTGTCTTAATACATGTCATTCAATATTAAATATCACCCATTGGTACCACCCTGAAACCCTAATCCATTTTTACCAACCACACATTTGTATTATTCAAATGTTGTCTATTAAATAGTTGTCTCGAGAGCCACAATAAAGGAACACATACCTAAGAACAATTATCATAGGAGCTTTAAAGCACTGTCTACAGTTTTAACCCTTCAACTTTCCTGTCTTACCAGTTCTTAAACATGCAAAGTATTAATTTAGCACTGAATTAAAATGTCAGGGATAAGAAACAACACAAAAAGCCTGGGACCCTAACAATGTATTCCCTTGGTAATTCACATGATAGCTAAAAACTTCTTTTATGCTAGAAATTAAAAAAAGGGGAAAAAAAAGAAAGCCACCAAAACCCAACCAACCTCAACATAACAAAAAAACCTCACAAAACCAAACAACCAAATGCAGAACTATCATAAATAAATAATCACTTCACATACTTCGTATTCTGTTAATTTGGAAGACAGGACATCTTCCACATATTTCTTATAATTTCACACAGTTGCTGGCTTACAGTTTTCCGGAGCTTACATGCTTCTGTAAGGAACAATAATTTGACTACAGAAGAAAACTGAATAAAGCAGAGAGGACCGAAATCCTTATATAATGTTGACCACTAAATTCTATACCCACAGGTCCTTACTAACCCTGTCAACAATGCTTCCCAAGGTCTAATGCTATGAAAAGTGAGATTTGACATTTATGGTGAAACATTCTCTGTCTTCTGCATTGAAAACAGTGACAACAAAAGTGTAAACAGCAACAACCACCTTAAATTCCTAGAACTGCAGTTATGTATTCAGTATGGTCTAACCTCAAAAAAACTACCCAAACGCCCTAAAATCCAACTCAGTAGACAAAGCCAGCCTCAATTTTGCAGTCTGAAGTTCCTAAGAAGAAAAAAGCTCCAAACAACTCAACCCAAAACTATACTTATTTTTAATGCAGGCTTATGTGACAGTTCCACAATGAGGCTATTAGGAGAACACAACTTTGATCTAACATTGATTTCAAACAAGAAATACCAGCAAAACCAGAAAAGGCCCAAAGTCAATAGCTAACTGCAGCCCCTGCCCTGAACACCCACTGCAGCCCCAGGATCTATCTGCTTAGAGGCAGATGTGAAAATGTTATATTGCTGTATTTTTACCACACTTCGCTTCAACTGAAGGAAGAAGTAGAGAAAGGTTCCTCATAGCCAAAACTACTTGATAACAATGAAATGTGTAAATCTCCCATCATCTGATGCTGCAGAGGCTTGAGCTGCATTAGCATATCCACCTTTAGATGGATAGCATGACAAGACAAGAACCAGCAGTCCAGAGAAAAGCAGCAAGCCCTACTAAAAGCCTAGAAACTATAATCTAGGACATAAGACAGAAAGAAACAATGTTTCACTTTAATGAAAGGAAGACCGGAGAGAAGGAGAGGGGAAAATGCAGTAAGGTTTCCTATCTTTGTACCATTCAACTATGAAGCTACTCCCTTCTCTTGGAGCGACCTAGAGGTGGTGAAAACCCTATTCATATTAAAATGATTCAAACAATTGCAAACCCACTAAATTAAAGAAATCCCTTGTTTATTTTATTTCAGAATATATTTTATCTACCTGGTTATGAAACAATTCAATATAATTTAAAGCTTTGTCCTTCCAAAGATAGTTAAAGAGATTAAAGTAGTTTACTGCTGTTTAGGGTATGGAAATGACTGCTTTTAAGTATTTAAGAGTTTTACTTTCAGAAACACACAGGCTCCTTGCTATGCTACACACTTTATGTTTTAGTAATACATATGTAACTCAAAGGGCCAAAGAATGTCAAGACTGAAAGAAATCATCAAAACAGTGAACTGGAAGAAATGGCAGCTTAGCCTGCAGCCTTACCCAAAATGATAGTTACTAGCTTAGACACTAAAAGTGTATTCAATGAAATAAGTTTCTAGAATATCACAGCTTTAAAGTAGCAAGCAATTAATATAGGATTCAGCCTTTATTCTTTCACTATTTTTAGAAAACAGTTTCCTACAGGGGTTGACAGAATTTGTATAGAAACACCAGCATGTTCATGCATTCACAGAGGCATTTACATCAAATATTTCTCTTCTGGTTTTCTCCTCTAGATATGCAGATGCTAAAGCAGCATGGTTTCATGCTGAGGTACAGAAAAAACATTGGTGTAAGCCCCATTTGCTAAGGAAAAAGGCATGATTTCACAGGCACTTCCAAAGGAGGAAAGATAGAATTTGCTTTGTATCTTAAAACGAGTTTTCTACACAACACAAAAAACCATAACCCGTGTTCCCCTACATGATCCAATTCTGATGAGTGAATTTAAACAGCCATGACTGAAGAAAACTGGGTGCAAGAAGAAGCAAACACAAGGCGTCATCTGAATCCTAATTCAGCGCAGTGCAATGAATGCAAACTGCAAGGATTTCCCACTACTTCTGCCAATGGGAACAATAGCTTACTTGAGTATGTCTAAAAGCCACACTCAGAGGGAAAAAGATTCAGACTAGAGCTACTCCTAGTAAAAAATATGCTGAAGCTTCCCACGAATGATCCCTCTTGCACCCAAATGCTCAGTCTGAAGACCTACACTATGTAATGCTCAGTCTGAAGACCTACACTATGTAAGGCACAGTATTCATCTCATGTACTGCTGGCTCACGTTGCTTCTCTTCAGCCTTGCCTCCTCAAGCAAAGGAAACTCCTAAGACTTGGAAACACACAATACAGATGAAACTTGCTAACCCTCGCAGGTAGCTGACTGCATGAAGCAATTTATACCAAAATACCACCACTGCTATGAGTAATGTTTCACTCAGGATATTTTCTTTTTCAGTAGGAACATATCACTGAGTCCAAAAGATGATAAGGCAGGTTCTTTTGCGGAAAGTGAACTCTGTGCTCAGCACATCCTGCTACATATTTTGTTTCTGGTGTTCAGGAACATTCAGTACTAAATCCTGCCAAGGTTATTAATATTATAAATGGGAGAAAATTATACTGAAATACTCAAGCTTCTTTAATAATTACAGTAACCCAAGACTGTCCAACCCGGCCTTGAACACCGCCAGGGATGGAGCATTCACAACTTCCCTGGGCAACCCATTCCAGTGCCTCAC
>JAOEHY010029953.1:0-19356 GCA_025447955.1 Psilopsiagon aurifrons | reverse complement strand
GCCACAAGTAAAAAACACAGTGCTGCACCAACTACTAAGAAGGAGAAAAATGACTGCTACTGCTGAACCCATGACACAGAAATAAGAGGATGTGAAATAATTCATGCTAAGAATTTCTGAAGGAACTGATATCCTATTGCATAACTAACATCATATTTCTGCTGTTTTCTAATCTTAGAACACAGTTTCAGTGTTTGACCCTATCTGCTTTTGAAAGATGGTCTCTTTATACCTGCCTCTGTCGTTCAGGATTTAGGCATGTTTTCTTACAGGATGCTGATGATACTTTATTGTCAGATCTGTTTCTAAGTCAGTTCCAGAAGCAGTTGCATGCTTTTAATGGATTTCTTTAGACTTTGAATCAGATACTCTCTGAACAGTTGTTATGAAATATCTGTTTACAGAATAGTGAATGAGACAGTAAGCAAAATAGGCGGTCATTAACAATTCAACTGTGCAAAGGAGAATAAATGTAATATACTCTATGACCTCCCAAGCTTCATGTATATGAACAGTACGACAGAGAGACTTCGATTTCATGACATGGTCTGTAGCAAACAGCTCTGCTGCCTTGTAGTGCTAATCCACCTTTTAGTCTGTGTGGCTAAAGCTACCTGTTACATTTTAGACAGAGCTGAGGGTCTGTTGGAAGAGCTAGGACACTTGCTAAATTTCCTGGAGCCTCAGTTTGTGGAAGTGAAGAAAAGACATTGCTAACCTATTTACATGCTGATTGCATTAGGAAAGTCTGCCTTTTCCTCATGTTTTGCCTTTGCTTTCCTGACAAGATAGTGTTTCAGGTATTGGTTACACCTTCTCCCACTTTTTGGGAGAAATCTAGCCCTTACAGACAGTTCCTCTCCCAAAGTATTTAAAAGTACCTAAGATAGTTTCAAACCAGCTGCTGATGGAATGTATCCACAATAGAAGAAAAGTCCTTTGGGTTTTCCTTTTTAGGAAGATGAACAACTGTCAAGTGAGAGGCCAGCATTTAGGAGGACAATACGGATGGACAGCAGCAGTGAAAGGTAAATCACCAAAGTATCTTTTCTCAGTAAATAATGAAGTTAGCATTTCTGGAACACTTTATGATTTTTTTTTAGACATTAAATTCGCTACTCACTCTTTTTTTTTTATTTCAAATTAAACAAAGCATGAAAAAGTAATAATTAATTCCAATCCAATCCCTTCTTCAGGATGATGCTGAGGTTTGCAGATGCAAAGAAAGAAAGAAACCAGAGTCCTGAGGCAGTAAAATGAGCTCTGTCACACAATATGTAGAGCATTCTGTTAGCTGCTGGGCTTTCTTATCTCTCAGTGAACATACGAGTTCATATGATGAATCCTGAAAAAAGGCACAAAATAGTAATTAAGGAACCACCTTCCCCTTCCCCCCCAAAAAAACCAAACAAACAAACAAAACAAAAAAAAACAAAACAAAAAAAAACAAACAAACAAAACAAAAACAAAAACAAAAAACCCCAAACATTTTATTCAAAGTAGAGAAGAAATTACCAGTTCCATCTGGTTGGAAGCATCAGACTTCTCAGGGGCTATCTCAGCAGAACATTGGTCAAGTGTTCCACCATTATGGCAGAGACCTGGTGCACTTAGTACTTTCCTGAGGTATGGACCAACTTGTAGACTGCAGAAACCCCCACACACACCCTGCCTACGTGAACTGTGGCACAAACTGCTGCACCACTTCCTTCTGATGCACCACATCCTGTTTGCCCACTTTGGTCTCTTACAGCCATTTATATCTCCCGCAGCTACTCCTGGCTATGCCCCTAACTCTCCTGATTGTCTGCCAAGAGCTGTGGTGACCAGAGGGGCCTTGGTGCTGCTGTTGGGTGTCCCTGGGCTCAGAACCCCCCTCTACAGCTCAGACGTAAATCTCAAACCCCAGGCTTGCCTCAGCCGCTGATGCTGCCACTGCTGCTTCTGCTTCCGCTGATGCTGCCTTGCTGGGATTTTGTATCCTTGAAGGCTCTCCCTTTATAGACAGCACTATATTTAAAAATACAACAAAGTGAAAGTGACAGTTCTTACATTTCTTAAGGCATAGAGGGTATATATGTGCATCATTCTTATGCTATAAGTGGATCTTCTTTTTTGTGTATTTTTTTTTATATATATATATGATTCCCCCAAATAGCCTGGTGAGAGCAAAGCAGAACCAACTGTTGGATGTTTTGATATAAGGAGGCACCAAAAATATTCTATGATCACATGCATTTTTTATGCATTACCATCACTTTCTGAGTCTTCCAAATTTGCTGTTCTTTTTTGTGTGAGGAAAATGTTTCAATCAAACAAATTAAATCTGTGGAATTCTCATTTTGGGAAGAATTTAAGAGAAAAAATTCACTTAAATGCTAATAATTTTCCAGTCAAGTGATCAATCAAAATTCAGTTATTCGGGTATCCCTCTTTGGTTGTTCATGTCCAGCTGCTCTCCTGCTGGAAGCAAGAATGATTATCTGCAACTGCTATCAAAGCTGTTAGTCTAGTAAGAAGTGCTAATTTACTTTACAACTCTGGCACCAGCCTGAGTTTCAAGCACCGAGTCAGGTAAACAGCTATTTGTTTTCCAGCCATTAATTTTGTGCTACTGCCCATCACAAATGGAAGCATAGAACAGAATAAGAATTACTATATTTTTTTTATTGTTGCTTTTATTTTCAAGGGTTGAAAGAGCAAACTTTTTGGTTTTTTAACTGTATAAACGTCACCCTGCTCTTGAGAACTACTGACTCTTGCATGTGATAATTTAAGTAAACAAATAGTAAAGAAAAATGGTAGAACACCTCTGGCATATGAATGCATGAAGTAGTTGTGTTCAGTAAAATGAATAAAAGTCTCATAATTATTAATTGTGCTAGAGATGTTACTGCTTCAGGAAGGGAATAGCAAAAAGACACATTACCAAGTACAATAAAATAACTGCATAAGTGATTTCTTGAGGGATATTTCTGAATTCAAAAAAGCTGTGTGTGAGAAAAAAATCTGAAAGTACGTATAGAAAAACACATATAGGATCATAGAGGCTGTTAGGGCGGCAACATGGCTTAGGGGAGGCATGTAATATGAGGGTACACAATGAATGTTATGAAAGTTAAAGACAAATAATTTGAGTTAGAAAGCCATTATCAGGAGGATGAAAAGCTATGAATAGAATATCTAATGGTACTTTTGTGCAAGGAGCAGGATTAGTAGCAAATTCTTGTTCTGAACACCATTATCTCATCTCAGTTAAAGGCATGGTAAAAGCATTGGAAAAGGTTGCCTAGGAAGGCTGTAGACTTGCCACCATGCACATATCCAAGGTGGACAAGATTCTGAACAATGCACTCCAACTTTGAAACTAGCCTGCTTTGAACAGGAGGTTGAACCAGATGACCTCCAGGAGCTTCTTCCAATTTGAATTATTCTGATACTATGATTCAGCTTGTTACAGATTGTTCTGAAACACTTGGCAGGATAAAACTTTCAAGAAATCAACATAGTGTTCCATGAAAGAAATTTTTAGAGTGTGTAAATACATAATGAACATGACAGTTAAATAAGAATTTCTGTTCTGCAAGAAAATGAGCATTTTCTATGCTCCTCCACCCATATATAGAGTGAAAAACAAGAGACCACATTTTAAAATTACCCAAACAGCAAAATTCTGCAAACAGCAACAACAGTGAAATTGGCCATAGTGATCAAAAAGCTGCCCCCTGAAAAATCTTTTTCACAATATTTTACTGTTGTCTTAAAATGAGCTCCTTCCTCTTAAACAGCTCTAAATACATTACGTTACATTCCATGCTTAAGTGAACAATATCTTATAGAAATTTGAATCCTAATATTTCTGAATAATTCAGCTGTTCCATCACTATCAGTTTGAGCATTTTCCTATTTGTATTGCAATATGAGGTAAAATACTAAAGTATGCATAGCAAATAATCTGAACTTGTATGGTAGCCCTTTGTGAATGTACAGTAGTGAATTTAGTATAACAGAGCCAAAAGCATTATAAATTCTTTTTATACTTACTTGGCACAAAATGAAAACAAAAAATCGACAATGGGAGAAAACGTCTTTAACAGCTGCCTAAGACACAGACAACATCAAAGCTTTAGGATCCTTGCCCTTCAGGAAATGAGAACAAATTGAACCCCCTCAACAACTACTTAACCTGTGCTGTCTCAAAAACACCAGTAGGAAAACCTTCAGTCTTAATTTTTCCAATTGTTTTTTCAGAAAAAAAATACCCACACCAAAACTTACTCTAAAATAAACAAACAAATAAATATATTTTTATTTATTTTAAAATATTTTTTTTTAAGTTAAATAAAAAAACCCTGCAAGAACATAGAAATGAAAATCTTGTTTCATATTTTCTTTCACAGACACATGTAGAAATTCTTAATCTAAGAGAAGTCTTTTATTTAGCTTAAAGAATTATTTTGGAAATCGTTCTTGCATTTCACCATGGTAGTTTTTAGAGAATTGTTGTTTATTCATATTACATGAGGTTTCATCATGTGCAACTAATATACTTATTGTAAATTTGCCAAACTAATTTGAAATTATGTGCCTGGAGAACATTTTTGTGGACACAGGATCTGCTTTTATAAAACTATACAGAGCTGCACGTAACTACTGGTAAATAACCACAACATCAACAGCAAAAAAACTCTGCTTCTTGACAGTGATACGTACTTCAGTGATAAAGTTGGTAAATTTACAGTTAGTATAAATATGACCAGTGGATCCATATATATGTAATGAATACTTCAAGTAAGTATGAATATTTCAATTTAATATAGAAATAATATGCTGAATTTCATTGGCCTTCATTACTTAGAAGATTGATAATATAATAAAGCTTTTTTTCTCTGTGGTCGTAGCATAAAAATACCAAAATGCTACTTGTAAGAACATGTGAAAGTCTTTCCCTCACTAACTATTGAAAGTGTCAACACCAGATAGCTTGTGACACAGTATTTCATAATATAAACCATCAGAGAGTGCGAGTTGTCCTTTTCTTTAAAGGATAAGATATGAAGTTCTGATGCTTTTAAGGTTATTTAAACAGAAAAAAAAATCAGTTTTTAAGAAATTCTACTGATGAATAAATTGAGTATTACATGTTCCATTCAGTGTGAATAAATACATTCTGAGGAAAAAGTGCACATTGGTAGTCACAATGTGTTCTGGGTTATGCATTGTGTAGAAATTGGTCTGTCTCTAGCTTGTTATTAAAAGCAGAGAAAAAAAATGAGGAAGTAGAAAACATTTTTCAAGTGTTAGCAGCTGCAAAAAAGTGTATTATCTCAAAGAATTTTAGACTGAAGCAAAATTTCAGACTTTCAGGCTGTTACATTCTCAATCTGCTTTATGTAATGATATGCTGAAATGATAAAATGACTAAACTTCAGAGCCTAAAAGGGATGTATGCTAACTTCTAGATATAAGGCCTTCATTTATTTACTTTTAATCATTTTCAGGTGGAACTAGAGAGCAGAATAGCACAAATCAGATATTTAACTTTACAGAGTAGTCTCCTGCTGTCACTAAAGTCTCTGTGACAGAAAACTGGGGGACGATAAGCTGATTTTTATTTGAATAAATTTGCGATGTTTACAGTACATGAGGATAGATATAACCCTACATTTTATGTGTGCTATCCCTGTCAATGACTGCTTCCTTTAATGCTCAGTTGTAATTCCAGGCACAACCTGTAACTGGCCAAAAGCAACTGGTTCTTTGACCTGTTCCAAGATAAGAATACAAACACACAGGTTGACAGGTTCTGTCCTCATGTTCTTCATGCCTGGGCATATGTGGAGCTGCATTCCTTTCTCTTCTAACTCACCAGGTGAAATATGATTCCCATGTTAGCTTTTAGTGTTTTGATCCTTCCATTCGAGGACTGTAATCTTATGGTCTTCAAAGTTTTTGGTGCTATTTTAGTATTTCAATATTTATCACTTTAATATTTTACCATTCTAAACTTGTTTTTTAAATCTTTCTTTTTTTTCCATAGCTAATTGTGTATGTGTATAGTTTTATCTATACAGTTTGTATGCCTTCTGGTTTCCTTTAGTATCCAAGGTCCTTTTTACAATTCACATGCTCAGAAGCCTGACTCCCCTCCAGAGTCCTCATCAGACCTGTTTTCCATTTTGTCCTGTCATAATGATGCAAGTTACATTGAGAAATCACCTACATCAACTTCTCCACAGCACAGACACTCCACATAATCTTTTGCTGTACTCAATTTGGACAATGTGAAGTAATATACTCTCTTGTTACTCTGTTCAGCTGCAATTTTTTTGAGAGGTAAGATACTCAAGGTACTCTAATTTCTTTTAAGAGGTAAGCTACTCTAGCTATTAAACTGTTCTTATCTCAACCCATGGAGTTTGCAGCTTTTCAAATAATTACTGGTAGAGATGACTTCAGAAGGGAGGAGTCAAGGCAAACCAGTATCAAGCAGTGTAGCAATGATCTTGAACATATTGCAAAGAAAGAAGCATATTGCTGAAGGAAAATGCTGTAGTTAAGATCATCTCTGTGGTGTTTCAGGCAGACTGATATTTAAAGTCTGGGAGGCACTTCAAGCCAAGTACTTCAAATACCATGCAATTAACAGTTTATTTTACCAGCCAAGCCAGATGAGCTTTGATAGAGTGTTTAGAGCCTGGCAAACTTGCTTGATGTTGAATGTGTCCTGCAGCTGCTGAAATTTCAAGGGGATTAATAGGCATGAATTCATGCTGAATTCAAAGGCAGTTAATTTGGCCCAAAGGTGAAGTGACAGTTTAACCTGCTAATCATGTCAATATAGGATTTGTGATAAAATAAATAACATGTTGGATTTTTTTTTTTTTTTCATTTAAATGGACATCAGATGAAGACAACTTCTGATATTTTTTGGTTATGACTGTCTTTTATTTTTTCATGCCATAGGGACACCTTTATCTAATTAGTATTTCAAATAAACTTAGCAAAATTTTTTTTTATTTCACTCAGGGATACTCAAAACTTCTCATAAGAGAAGTGTGCTAATATCAGACCATTTTTCTAAGTAAAAAGAACTTGCAGCATGAGCAGGTAATATAAAAGGCTCTGAGCCAAGACACTGCTAAGACAGCAAATGGTACAGGAGATCATGCCAAGGAATATGAACTTCCTAACAAACTGCAGCCATCTTTTAAGTGATTCTGAATGTGTTTGAGTTGGCAATTCACATACATACTGCTATCCAAACTTCCTGTTTCCCTTGTGCCTTTCATTCAGATCAAGTGCTCTGTTCTGAATGAAGTGATGGTCTACTGCACAAGCAGCATCAGTCATTGTGACAAATGCAAGGCAAATTTGTACAGAAGTGTCTTGAACAGAAGGAATCTGTTAAAATAGCAGGCAATATCAACTAAATGTTTCAGGAAGAAAAGGGCAAAAGAAATGGAAGAATGAGTGAAACTGAAAATAAGGAACACGAAGTACTCTGATTTTGGGGAAGCTAATACATGACAAATGCTCAAACCAGGATCAATATACACTACATGGAAAAAGAAACCCAAAACCCAGATTGACTACAGGTAGAATTTTAGGCAGCTTACATTAGAAAAATCTTGTGGCTACAGAAATGAGAGGAAAAAAAATTAATCTGGGTTTTATGATGCCTATATGCAATATGTATGTCTGCGGAAACAGGGAAAAGGTACAGATGAAAAAATCAGTGATCCTACCTTGCTGTTAAAATGAATTCTGACAAACCTTCTTCTGGTGCTAGGTACTGGACATTGTTCCTCCACACTCATACAGCCCTTTTCCCACTTCAGATGAAAGTAGCTTTTCTTGTAGTCACCAGTATATCCCATCTTCCAGTTGCCTAAAGAATAGGAGAACAGTTATAATACATTCTTGGTTTTTGTTTCACTTTAATATTGCAATACATTGATGAGTGGTTTTTTTGGGGGGGGGTGTTTTTTATTTTTTTCAGTAATTAATCTAACTTTTCTCTTTCAAGTAATTAAGTAGCTATACCAGTTATATTTTAAGGAGATTATGTCAAAGACTTGTCTTATTACAGAAAAACAATAACTGAGAAAAATTAAAACAGCAAACAAGGATTTTTCACAACTTACCTGTGGAAATTTTAGGTACAGAAAAACACAATTCAGAGTAGTAATATCTAAACTCCTAAAACAATTAATTTCTTTGGAAAGTTCTTCTGAACAGACTTTGGTCAGAAAGGAACAATATGTCAAACTGGTGAGCTTTTTTTCCTTTAGATCAGACTTAACTGTTATATTTAAGTATTTCTTTTGGATTAAAAAGCATTTCATATCCAAACAGAAAATTATGGGGGAAAATATTTAATTCTGAAATATCTAAAATTCCAAGAGAATCTTAAGTTAAAGTGAGATATGTTGATATTTTATGGTCATAGCTTTCAAAGAAACAAAAATTATAAGAAAGTACATTCCTTTACCAGTTAAATATATCTGTTTAGATCTATTTATTGTATTAGTGCCTTAATCACAAAATTATCCTTCCCCTTTTTTTTTTTATAAAATTATTTCATCTTGGTTCTGATCATATTATGTTATAACACTGATACAAATAGAGCTGTGATTTCAAAAGCATCCCCTGAAAAATCTAGTTTCATCAAGTGAGTTTTAATTCTGTGCTTTTAGTAGTTTTTAGTTAAAGAGGGTTTTTATTCATTCTTTTATATTTTGTAACAAACAACTCACTAATTACTTCCTTGAGGCATATTTACCATGTTTTCAATGATCAGGCTCTTGAAGTTCTTGTATTGGCCTTTCACAAGTGAATTAATCTTACTTTCAGATATACTGTTCTTTCTAAGATCAGACAGGCTTACAAGTTTTTAACATGCACCTATAAATCGTATATATTTTTACTGTCCATTTCTGGTAATATTTGTGGATCATTTTTTTCCCCTTGACATAAAACTTAAACATTTTGTGAAGAGTATTCCAGTCACTGTTTTATAGATTGCTCAGAAAATAGAAAGAAGAATCAAGCACAGCAAAATGAAAGCAAGACAATTTAGTAAAAGGGACAAAGGAAGCCAAAAAAGTAATAGAAGAATGATCTATTGCAGTAGAGTTTGAGAAGTGGCCAAATAGTACAAGAACAGGAAGTCTAATTGCAACGAAAAAAAAAAAAAAAAAGAGAAAAGAAAGGAAAAGAATAATAACTTTGTTTTTTAAAAAAGTTGGAGAAGCCGACAATTGTGTTTAGGTCATCAGGAGGCAGCCTAAATTATTATTGCTCCATTTTTTCTGCAATGAAACCTGCTAAGTAGTGTAAAAGACTCAGGATAGCCTTAACTGTACATTGTAAACTTGAGTTCAATTTTAACAAATGCATTTCAAATACAGACAAATTACATTCTAGGATTGATTTGTTACTCAGGCTGGAACACAGATTTTCATGAGATCCTGAATTTTAAACATTATTGCTTAGTAGAAGACTGCATACTTGAAATTCAAACCATTAGATAGTCCCTATCTAGAGTCAACAGAGCAAGAACACAAAAAGATAAAAAAGAAAGAAAATAATAAAGAGGATAAGTAGCTGAAAGACAGAAAACAGAAGGAGAATGTCATGGTTTAAGCCCAGCCATAAAACAGCCAGAGTTTATTAGCTCCCTGCCACTTTCTTCCCCTATTCCCGGAGGGATGGGGAGGAGAATTGAAGAATGTAGCTCTCACGGGTTGAGACAAGAACAGTCCAGTAACCCAGGTATAATACAAACCACTGCTGCTACCACCAATAATAATAATGATAAGGGAAACAAGGGAAGAGAATACAACTGCAAACCACCCGCTGACCAATACCAAGCCCAACCGAGCAGTGATCAACCCTTCTGGGTAACTCCCTCAGTTTTTACGTCCTGGGCATGACATGCTGTGGTATGGAATAACTCTTTGGCTAGTTTGGGTCAGGTGTCCTGTCTCTCTGCTTCCTCCCAGGTTCCACTCCTTCCTGGCAGAGCATGAGACTCAGAAAGTCCTTGGTCAGACTAAACATTTGAGCAGTAACTAAAAACATTGGTGTTATCGGCGCTGTTCCCAGGCCGAAAGTCAAAAACACAGCACTGCACCAGCTACTAAAGATAGAAAAGGGCTGTTACTGCTGAACCCAGGACAGGAAAATAGGGGAAAAGAAATATTCTGTAGGACAAAACTTTAGAAAACTATATGGAAATTGAAGGCAAGGTGGTTTCCTAGATATATTCAAAATACATTAATGTGCTATCCTCTGTCTTAACAATGCAAGACCAGTTAAGTGATGAGGAACTTAGGCAGCTCTGGAACCTGTCTTTGTATAATGGAAAACCTGGTGAAAGCCTTTGAAAAGGAATTTCAGCCAGAGGGGTCATTAGAAAAATAAAAAGCCTTTCTAAAGCATATTTTATAAATGTAATTAATTTTTTCAATTAAACAAAAATCAGATTTTCTGTGGGTCACCTAGTCTTGACTAGTTCACTTGATTGATAGAGCTCTCTGCTCCAGCTGGCTGCAGAGGGAAAAGACAGCACAGTCACCCTACAAAGAGAGCATTCTATACCAGTAGGAAAGTAACTGAAGGACATAGTAATAAATCTGATATATTTTACCAAATAGTTTATTTGTATAACTCTACACTTGCCTAATAACATGAAGGAGAGATGAAAACATGAGAGCAGACCTCTGTTTCATGAAAGAGGTATAAGAAGAGAACACTCCAAGACACTGATCAAGTTATATTGTGCATTAAATGGTCTAAATGGAAGTTGACCAGAGCAGCTAGTAGGACTTCATCATATGGGGTCAGAGGAGGGTTTTTTTTCATTTACTTTCTTCTTTTTTTTATTATTTTTTTTTTTATATTAAGTTTTAGTGGAGGCTGATAAAACCTGCAGTGGATGATTTTTAGTTCCTTAGCATCATAACTTTCAGATATATTTCTTTGAATTACTCTCCTTGAAATAAAACATCTGGTCTCATAGGAATTTTGACACAGCTTAGGTCTTCAATCAGTACAATGCATGTTAACCATTGTAGCACTGTTTGGCTTCTGTGTGCCAGCTGCTTAGAAGAATTCACTCTGTGTTTCCACAAGGCCTAAAATGCTGGGAGCTCATGTGGGAAGTGAATAAGGTTTTACTTTACCTTTGTCTCCCACAGCTGTGAAAATTGTTGGTTTCTAAAGCATTCAAATTGAGAAAATTCTTCAGAATAGTTCAGTTGTCTCACACCACTGTTTTCTTCACTTGTTCCTGCCTTTCTCTTGGATCTCTCTTTTTCATTAGTGATAGTAAGATCAACCTTCTCTCCACCATTAATTGGATAGATCCTCTGTATTTACTACAGTGATTGTTTGAATAGGTATAAAGGATTTTCTTTAATCTAAATCCTCAGTTTTACGTAAGCCACTGAGCCCTGAAAAATCTCAAGAAATGTTCTAGTAGCAGTAGTCATGAATAAGCCTTTAAATACTGGATAGTTTCAAATGCTATTTGCTCTACTGCCAAAAATCACATTTGTAAATGTCTACACAGTCTTTATCTCATGCACAGATATCACTGGGGCTGTGTGAGATGCTAGGTCTTATTTAACTGAAAACTGGCATTTCAAAATTCGTTCTTGCTCCAAATCAAATACTCATTTTTCTGATAATTTTCCATTAAACATATTTCTTTTGTAAAATATCAGCAATTTTTCAAGTTGTGACTTTATTCTTGAAGGATAAAATGTTGTCTTCTTTTGATTGTATAATTTGACGGTATTTCATGGCATAATAGGCTCCTATTAACCACTATTAATGCTTTCTATCAATGTGTCACATAATTCATAGAATCCTAGAATGTACTGAATTGGAAGGAATCAACAAGGACCACTAAGTCCAACTCCTGACTCCACGCAGGGCAATCTGACAGTTAAACCATATATCTAAGAGCATTGCCCAAACACTTCTTGAACATCAACAAGCTTGAGGCCATGACCACTTCCCTGGAGATCTTATTCCAGTGCTCAATCAACTTCTCAGTGAAGAACTTTTTCCTAATATCCAGTCTGATCTTTCCCTGACATAGGTCTAAACTATTCCCTTGTATCCTACTACTGAACACCGAGGAAAGAGTTCCACAACTCCCTCTCCGCTATGCTTCGTGAGGAAGTTGTAAACATCAATGTCTCCCTTCAGTTTCCTCTTTCTTACAGTGAGCAAACTTCTGTAGGCTTCTTTTTTCCTTTTAGGTTTTTCCAGTGGCTTCTTATCCATCCATGGAGGCCTCCTGGCCTTCTTGCCCCATTTGCTTGTTAGGACGCAACACTCCTGAGCTTGCCTTCTTGCTAAGACACTGACACCTCTCTGCAATTGTGTAATACTAATATATTTTCACAGTTAACCATGTTAAAACTGACCCAGGAGGAAAATATAATAGTATTTCTACTGTAAATAGTTGAGAAAATAGTTATACTTTTTTGCTGTAAAGGAAATAGAAGCAGAATGGTAATCTTTGCACAGATTTTGTGTACATCATCATTCACATATAAATGATAAAAATTGCACTGAGTGAACTTGAATAATTTTCATGTGAATAAATTCTTTTAATTTTTGTTATCTGCAGACACTGCAATATGAAAAAGGTTAAAATAATTCCCAATATGTTATCGGCAGTATTCTTTGCTAATTAGGTCTTCTCATTCATGCTTGCTTAAAATACAATTTGGTTCTATATTTTTATATCCCACAAGAAATTATCTTATTATTCACAAATGTGACATAAAAATCTTAAAACAGAAGTAGAAAATACTTTTAATTTTTACTTAGAAGCACAGAACATTTAAAACTGCATAGAAATATTGCTTAAGTCCCCCCCCCCCCCAGCATTGTAGATTCTATCAATCACAAAGCACCAGGCCTTCAGAAAACTGCAACCCAGGCTCCTAAAATGCTTACAGTAACACATAAAACATGGTTTGTCATATAAGTTCCAAAACTTTAATTAGCCTTTAACATATTGTTTTCTTTTAAAATGTCCCTCTTAATTATTCATGGCAGTGAAGCAGACTAATTATGCTTCTTGGATAAAAGCACATTGGCTCGTTAATCTTTCTTTTTCAGCTACATATAAGCATCAGCTGTGACGAATGGGAAAGCATTTTTTTTTTTAATTGCTATTTTTTGCCTATATTAGATAGGCAAAGTTTGGGATCCTGAGGGAATGCAAATGTTATTTAAAGATTATAGTTGTGATTGCAATATCCATATGAAAAAGATGCCATATACAATCATATTATTTCTGAATTTCATCTTCAGTTAATTTTTTTTGTTAGCTTTTTTTCATGGGTTAGCTATTACCTTAAGACATAATTGCTTGGGTCTTTCCAAAACATTGATAATAGATGCAGCTGTCCAGTTTTAATCAACAAACTTTCAGAACACATAGAAAAAAGGAAAAATTACTTTCTTACTGCTTCTTCAGTTTAAAAATCCATGAGACAAATTGAATTAATTATTCAGAAGATTGTATGTTTAACAGTTCTCTCCTTCTCTCTCATTAGGCCTTAAAACCACAATAGCCAACACGTCACATTGGCATTGCATTCTGTATTACAGTTCCTATTTCTGTAAATCCTTGTTATGACATATTATTGTGCTGGTCAGTAAATCTAGTCCATTGCTCTGCTTTTTACTTTAAGGTTAAAGGGCACAGAAATGAATTCTGAACCAGCAAATTTATCAAAACTGTTGAAGCATACTCCTAATTTTCTAGTCAATGTCTATGAAATTTTGCTTTGGTTCCTTAGCAATTTGTCTCCTTTTCTATGACATCTTGAGCTCATTTCAAATAGTTTAAAATGATATTTTTTTTTGTTATAGGGAAACCTGCAATATACTAACACACACATACATTTTCATTTATAATTCATTCAGAAAACTTAGACATCTCAAAATTATAAACCCAGAAAAACTTAGGTAGTATCTCTGGAGGTTATAAGAGGTAAACATCTGCTCAAACCTGGGCCAACTTTAAAACTGCAATTAGTTTAAGAGTGAGTTAGATCTGTTCACTAAAGGCTTGTCCCATCAAGTTCTGGATATCTCCGAGGATGCAGGTCACACAACCTCTCCAAGCAGCTTGCTCTAATGCTTAGCTACACACCTTGTGATGGGTGTTTTCCTTATATCTAATTAGATATTTTTCATAATGAAAAGTGTGTACATTACCTCTTGAGCTTCCACTGTGCATGTGCAGAGATCTCAGCAAAACTGCTTATTGTACATTGTGCTTCTGTCATCCAATCATTTTAGTGATTCTTTTCCAGACAAACTTTTTCCACTTTGCCAGCAACTTCTTTGTAAAAGGAAGTCCAAAACTGGACACAGTACTCCAGCTGCAATTTCACAATACCCAACAGAAAGGAACAGCATTTTTCTGACTGCCTACATGCTTGTTAATGCAGAGGAGTATATTGTTGACCTTCTTTGTCATGAGGATTGCTTTGCTGGCTTGTATTTAACTTCTTGCCCACCAGGATCCTGGGTCATATTCTGGAAATGTGCTCTCTACCCAACTGGCAATGCAGAGACTATACTGAATCATGGGATTATTCCATCCCAAGTACAAAACTTATCAAATTTTCTTAAATTTCAGGAGATTTTGGCTTCAAATGTATTATGGCTGGCTGTAAGAATATTGCAAAAATCAAAATAGTTTACATGCATGGCTCTCCCCTCACCCACACAGCCAGACATCTCACCAGTGAAGTCCATCAGGCTGCTAAAATAGCTTTGGTAAATATTTGGCTGTTCCATATCTCATTCTTTATGTAGGTGTAAATGACTTGCAGCAGGATTTGCCTCAAAATCTTCTAGGGTGAAGATGATTATAATTTCTTTTCCCAGTTCTTCCTTTTTTTCTTGAAAATAGATACGAAATTTCCATTTTTCCATGTTGAGAGCAGCCTCAAAAGGTTGTCAGCTGTTGTGGGTTAGTCTCAGTAGGCAGCTAAGCCCCACAGAGCTGTTCATTCATTCCCACACAGTGGGATAAGGGAAAGAATCAAGAACAGTGGAAGTGCAAAAACTCACAGGTTGAAATAAAGATAATTTAATAGGCAAACCAAAGGTTGCACACTTAAACAAAACAAAGTAAGGAATGATTGCACTACTTCCCATTGGCAGGCAGGTGTTCAGCCATTTCCAGGAAAGCAGGGTTTCATCACACGTAGCTTAGAGTTACTTGGGAAGATAAGTCCCATAACTCTGTAGGTCCGAAATCTCCCCATAATTTCTGAGAGATTGGTACTATCAAACACAGGTTATACAGGTGCTCTGAACACATAGTACCCTTATAGCAATAAATTACTAGATCTGTAGGTAGAGTCTGTTCTCTTTTTGCCAGTAAGAAGACCTCTAATTCACTGGCCCAAAAGACAGTATCCCTCTTTGGTTACCCAGCTACTCAATCAAAAAATTGTACCCAGTGTAATTTAGGAAACTCTTTAATTGCTCATGTTATGTCACATTGCCCTTCTAGTAGATAACAGGATTGTTATTCTCAAATTAAAGCCAAAACTAGTGACTAGGAAGAAAAATGACTCTGTCCCAGCGCAACCCAGGACAGTAACCCATCAGATGCTGATCTTAGGAGATCCAGGTATTATAACAGCCAGAGTTTATGACTGTATATCTTCTTGTTATTATTTAAAAAAGGCTTTGCCTCTTATCCTTCCCAATTTGGCTGTTTGTAGCAGATGTGCACTATACTTTCCTTGCTGCCCTCCCTTCTGATCCTGGCCCATAAATTCTCAAACAGCAATCACCAATTCAATAGAAAAGCTCTATGCATTTGTGCTGCTCCTTTGCATACAGCACCGGTCTCCCTACTTTTGGTTTCCTTGCCTGTTCTTCCCAAAAGCCTATATCCATTCTGAACTCCCATTGTGTTTCTCAGGTTGCATGCACTCATTTACTTGAGATGGATCCCAGCTGTGTCACATGCTGCTGGGAAAGTGTGAGAATCTCCCCTGCCAAGAAATCAGGAGAGGGACTTTTAACAAGGTCATGTAGTGATAGGACAAGAGGGAATGGCTTTAAAGTGAAAGAGGGCAGAATTAGATTAGGTATTACAAAAAAAATTCTTCAATGTGAGGGTGGTTGTGGGGAGTGAAGGCAATAAGATTTGCATGAAAAAGAGTTTGGGAATGAGCTCTGAGGCCTTGGTGCTTGACAAGCACCAAGGGGTTATAAATTGGAATGTTGAAGGACAGGGAAACTGGAAAAACAAGCCTTAGGGGGATGGGCCAGGATGTAGTTGTGGCAGGAATCTCAGTTGGAGGCTAGAGGATGTGTGGGTTCTGAGAGGGTCTGCAGCATTGTGATAGGACTATTTACCTGAGGAGTCTTACAGAGACCAACGAGATTGAACGTTGTATGTATGTGCAGGCTGGGAAAGTACCAAACAGGGGGATGAAAAGGGCTTGGTTGTAATAAAGTTGGATTTGAGTCTTCTCATCAATTTGAGTCTGTGTTGTGAAATGCCACAGGTGGTGAGACATTGGAACAAGTTGCTCAGAGAAGTGGATGCCCCACCCCTGGAAGTGTTCAAGGCCAGGCCGGTTGGGACTTTGAGCAACCTGGTGTAGTGGAAGGTGTTCCTGGCCATGGCAGGGGGTTTGGAACTAGATGATCTTCAAGTTTCCTTCAACCCAAACCATTCTATGGTTCTGTGGTTCTCCCTAGGTTTTTCCACCCTTCCTTGTATTCCTCCACTTTTCTGAAGTTTGATCTTCATCCATCAGCCTGCCTACTACAGATTCTTCCTTTAAATACTTTTATTAGTGAAATTGAATGCATTTAATGTTTTTCCCTTAAAAAAGATTTTTAATTTTATACCTCTATAAACTGGCATTGATGTCTACAGAGACATGACAATTTACACTATCCATATGTTGGTACCCAGGTATATTTAAGCTCTTAAATACAATTTTTATTTAGCCAAGAAAAAACAGATCTTCTTGGTTGTAACAGGAGCCAGAGGTTCAAGACTCTTAAAAATATGTTTTTAAATGGATATAGAAGCCTTATTTTGTGTAAGGTTTTTAAGTCTTGGCTATAAATAACTTCTTATCCTTGTCTTTTTGCATTTACGTATACATGCATTCACAGATCTTCCCCTGAAAAGCTATCATCTTTAGGTTAAGGCATTCAAACAATGTTGTAAATTATTAACTACACAGAGAAAAATCTTATCCTATGTATGGAAAATATCTAACTACCCAGACTATTTCTTCTTTGATTTTGTGAATATCCGTTTTGCCGTCATCATTGACCGCCAGATGAGACTTACAAATGTCTTTCACTAGTCTTAAACACTTAGTAATCCTTTTTTTAAAAGAATTTTGAAAAACATAAGAAAAAGCTACAGTTTTTAGATTTTACTGAGTAGATAAGTCCTTGTTTTTCAGAATCTTCAGGTCCTTTTATATTATATAACTTTCTTCACCATAAAAATCTGTTAGTGATATCAAAATGGAAAGGTCAAAATTTGAAACAAAACATTTCTTATACTATGACAGACTGATTATATTAACGATAAGATCAAGAAGGGTGTTCATCTCAACCAGCTTTACAATTCTATGTTATAGAAATAATCTTCATTAGAGCTATTTTTTTGGATGGTCTTTATCATTAACAGAGACATAAAGAATTCTCTTGAACAATTCATGTGCCCTATGTTATGCATTTATTTTAGGGAGAAACAATTCCTTGAAGATACTATAGACTATAAATGGAATTGAAGTATGAAAAAATGTTGACTAGATGCAGATATTTATAGTGCAGATGACTAGTCTGACCAAGTCACTTTACTCTTTCTTTCAGATTAATGAAGATAAAGAGGCAGTGGTACACAAAAAGAACTTTAAAGACAGTAAAGCCAGCCCTCTGGGTCAAGCAGACATATCATCACTATCATCAATTCCATAGCCAGGGCAGACAATGTTTGAAACAATCACCTTAGTTCCTGGCCTCTGGGGCACTTCCATATCAGGTACTTGAAATGTGTAGGCTTAAATATGTTAGTATTAGAACTGACCTTCTACTGTTCAGAAAAACAAAGATCTTTGTCTATGTGTGTCTGTGTTTAAATATCTCCTGCCTTGCTTGCCTTAGTTCTGAGACATCTCTTTGCGACATCTCATATAGTTCTTTAAGTTCAAGCAACTTATTTACATTGTGGGGGTGAGATTCAGTTCAAGAGAAAATATTGGAAGATAGGTGACTACATGCAGTCTAAGTGATTAAAAATTTATTTTATTTTTTTTAAATGAAGAGTGATTTAAAGAGTATGTTCAATGGAGCTTCCAGAGGTGCAATTCGGTAGCCTCAACATAGGCATCAGGAATCATTTAAGATGCACAAAGCCATCCAACTTGACTTACAGCTGCTTCTCAGAGAGGACAGAGGTCTACCATGCATCTTTGTGCATATTTATCATATAACAGAATGCATCTCAAAGGACCTTAGAAGCCCATATTTGGTGAACCAAGTTCCAAATCTCCATTGACAATAGTATTAATTTAGATACTTAGCTCACAGGTTTAGCTGTCAATTAAGTGTGTCTGAATGGTAGACTAAATTGCATACTAAACTACCGAATTATACTTACGTACTGGCACAGTCTTCATGATCCTTGCTTCATAGATTTGAAAGCTATTGCGAAAAATGTGGCAGAAGTCAATAACATTTTCAATCTCCATTCTACATAGTATCTCTGAATGGACTGCAACCATAAGCTATGGCAGAATGAAGCAAAAGAATACAAGAAACATTCCACAAGCCATGATCACATAAAAGAGACAATAAAGAAACCTATGAAATATTTCCCACCTAGTGAGAAATACACAATAACTAGTACATTAACTAGCCTTTTTCCACAACATGTGCCAAACTGCTTTTCATGACTCTTCTTACTAAATCCTGTGACAACTTAAAGTGATCCTTTTTTGCCTGATTAAATATGCTAGGGGAGATGTCACAGAAAAGGAAGTGCATCAAAGAAGAAATTGAACCTTTATCCATGTCAGACCTGAAAAAAGGCAAGAACGATATTTCTATGTTTCAGTTTTATGATGACCAAATGCCAAATGCAGTGAAATAACATAAAGTTGTGTTGCAGTTTAAGCCTCTCAGCCACGCAATTTGCTCACTCACTTCTCCCTCTTTCTTCCCCTCAGCTCCCAGAGGGATAGGAAGGAGAATCAAAAGAATGCAACTCCCACAGGTTGAGATAAGAACAGTTTAGTAACTAAGGTATAACACAAACCA
>JAOEHY010029951.1:0-24721 GCA_025447955.1 Psilopsiagon aurifrons | reverse complement strand
GCACCCTGTGCCAGCGCCTCAGCACCCTCACAGGGAAGAGCTTCTGCCTCAGAGCTCATCTCAGTCTCCCCTCTGGCCGCTTAAAGCCATCCCCCTTGGCCTGTGCCTACAGGCCCTTGTCCAAGGCCCCTCTCCAGGTTTCCTGCAGCCCCTTCAGGCCCTGGGAGCTGCCCTGAGGTCTCCCTGAAGCCACCTCTTCTCCAGGCTGAACAAGTCCAGCTCTCAGCCTGGCTCCAGAGCAGAGCTGCTCCAGCCCTGGGATTATCTTCATTGCCCTCCTCTGGACTCCAACATGTCCCCTCTGCTGCTGGTTCAAGAGGGGTCTTGATCCAGCAGCACAAAGGACCCCCTCATTCCCACATGGAGATCCTTCGCAACTGCCACTCTGGGACAGGGCCTCCTCCTGGGTGTCTCCAGCAGCAAAACCAGCACAGCCACGCTGGCCCCAGCAACCCCGGCCTGGCACCTCAAGCAGAGGGAAGAGACACATCCACCACATCTGCAACAGGAGGGCAGGAGCTCCAGCTCCCCAGGGATGAGAGCAAGGCTGTTACTCCCCAACCTAAGCTGCTCTAGAAGGCCAGAAAGAGTGAAGAGCTCTTTGGGAGGAAAATGAAAGGTCCCTTCTCCCTGTTAAAAAAGCCTATAACCCCCAGGGAAGTATGGTTGATTTACTATAGCTTGCAGAAACGGTGGGAAGGAGAGAGCTCCCTGCTCCCTACTGTGCTTCGTGAAGGCAGGAGCGCATGGATACCTGTTCAGAAAGGTGACCAGCAGGTAGGGAAGGGACACGCTGCCACCCCTTTGGCAGGAGCTGACAGCACCACTGCTCATCCATGACCAAGTCCCAGGCTCACATCAGCTTTGCGTGTCAAGTTTTCACCTCAAACTTGAGCGAGAAGGGTTTACCCAGCCCTAGGAGCAGAGGAAGGGCCGTCTCCCTCCTCCCCAGCCTCAGCCCAGCGCACACTGGCACAGGCCAGCAGCAGCCCCGGCCCTGGCTCCCCTCTGCTGTGCACACGCCTGTCTCACCCAGCACAAAAGGACCAGTTCAAGGCCAACAGTCGAGGTGCAGCAGCTGGAACCCCCTCCCTGGTGCCCAGCTGGGGCAGGGGGCGTAGGCAGACAGCATTGGCACAGAGATGCTAGAGGCAGAGTTTATTACACTACGCAGGCTAAGAACCCTGGGCACGACCCCACACGGGTAAGAATCGAACCAGCTCTTTATCAAAAAAGTTAATACTATAGTCAACCCCCTTCTCCTTTGGTCATTACAAAGCAAGAGAAATATTAAAAGGAAAGACATTTATACACAGAGGGAAGCTGAAGAGATTCTGTCCAGCCCTCCCCACCCTGCTCCCAGCGCATTCAGGTGCCCGGTGTTCTGGCTGTCAGGAGCAGCAGTATCAAAATCTTCACGAGATGTTCAGGTTGTCGGGGTTTTATTATTACTGTCGTCAATAAAAGCAAGAATTCCCAAGAGCTGCCATTCCTGGTCCTCCCCGGGGAGGATGGAGGGGCAACACCAGCTCCCCTCCCTCTCTGCCCTCCCAAGTGTAGGGGATGGCTGTGCACGGGGGTGGGTGAGGACACGCGCACACACGCTTCCTCTCGCCGGTGCACACACACTCAGCACAGGCCCCGTGGTCTCTGATCCCTCCTTTGTACGCAGTCATTTAAAAAAAATATCGTATTATAATAATAATATGAATTTCTCTTTCCACGGCGTGGCGGCTGGAAAGAAGCGTCAATCGTCCGTGAGGTCCTGCACAAAGAGGACTTCCGTGTGGCTGAGTCCGGCCTCCTGCAATGTGGGCGGGTTGGGCCACTCCTCTGTGGGGAGGCAGGGCAGGACCCGGCGAGGGAAGTTGGCCTCAATCTGGAACTTCTCAGGGCTTTCTTTCAAGGAGAACAGGAAGTCGTGGATCACCTGGGGAAGAAGCACAGGAATAACTGCCAGCGGGGGGAGCAACGGCACAGCCACGCTGCAGCCATGGCATCACGGGGGGGAACGGTACCGAATTCGCACCATCACTGCAGACACGAGACAGCCATTTTCTTAGCATGTATGAAATGGGACTCGTCAGAGCACCTGGGGAGTCCAGACATTGTTTCTGGCTCTTCCTACACCATTATTTAATAGAGAACCACCAGAGCCCCTGGAGAAGAGAAAGTTTCTTCTGTTTCCTCTCTAATCTCTTTTAAGTCAGTGGGTCCAGGCCCCACAGCACCCTCGCTACTCCTCCCTACTGCCCCTCCAACACCTCTGCCTGCTGAGGCTCTTGGCAAAAGTCACCACTTGGCAAAGTCCAATGGAACCAAAGCTCTGCTGAGTCACCTGGAGAATCTCTTGGCTCTCTTACACCCTGGGAAGCCCCATCAGCTCTGCCCCAAGCTCACCGTCAAGGACTGTGTGAAGTGGAATCGCCGCTCCACTCTGGAATCGTTAGGCAGCTTGAAAATGATCTTGACGCTGTCTGGGTCATCGGGATGTGGCTCGGGGGGAAGGCATTCCGACTTGCGCTCCTTCTCCTCCTGCAGCGTCTGCAAAGGAGAGAGCAGGGGCAGCACTGAACTGGCCTCTGTGCTTGCCCCAGCAGCTCCAGGCGGCTTCGAGGACACTCCAGCCCTGAGCAAGACAAGCAGCTCCAAGACAAGCCCTACTGCAGGCACTGCTCCTACACAGCATGAGCAGCCCACAGGGCACAGCAGCCTCTCCAGCACTCCTTCTGCTCTCACCTGCCGCCGCCTCTCCTCTGCTAGTTTTTGCTGCTGCACTTCCTCCTCCTTCCTCTTCTTCATCTCCCGCTCCTCCTTCTTCTTGCGCTCCTTTTCCTGGTCCGCACGTAAGGATGCGAGATACGCCTCATCCTGCTGCTGCCTCAGGACTTGGGTTTGGTTCCTCTCTTCCCTGCAAACATGAGCAAGGAGCGGTCAGGGCTAGCAGGCTCATGGCAGACCTGAGGGTGCAAGTACAGCCTCAAGCTCATGGGAGCACACATCAGGTAATGCCTCAGAAGCACTACAAGTCCTGGAAAGGGAAGCAGGGTTTCCACATCCTCAGCACACAAACTGTGTCCCCTCAGTTGAGTGGACATGAACTTAACACAGGCAATTCCTCACCCACTGCAGCATGGCAGAGTGGACAGCACATAAGTGCCCAGAATTTCTGCCTCATACTTGAGGCTCTTCACGGTTTTACCTCCACAAGCTAATTCTTTGCACAATTCAGAAGCCAGAGGCATCAGAACATTACTGGGTCCCCAGAGAAAGCATGGGGCAGAGGAGGGGCAGACAGAAGACCAGAAGGCAGCACCCTACTTTGGACACAGTCTGCAGATCCCTACAGAGTTACCAGGGGCTGGAGTTCCTGCTCATGAGGCACCACCAGAAACAGTTAAGATTTCAGGCCAGCCATCCCAGGCAGCAGCTCCTGCTCACCAACAGACTGCAGTGCCTTCGCTCCCACTTGGCTTCCACTATCATCTGAGCTTTACCTGCAAAGCTCCAACATGCTCAGGATCTGCTCCAGCTGCAGAGAACAGCAGAGCACTCACACCCACCTTTCAGTTGTGGGCAACACATTCAGCTCCCTGGCTGTAGTGATCTAAATTCATGGACAGGTGATCCCACTGGGAAGAAGGGAGCCCATGGGATGTGTTACAGGATGGGAGATCATAAGCTGTTTGCCTACAAATGGTGTCTGGGCAGACCAGAGCAGAGCCTGCCTCCTCAAGGCAGTGCATAACTGGAGCTCAGGTCCCATCATACCTTTCCAGGCGTTCGGACACCAGGTATGTCTGGTTGGCATCCATGATGAACATCAGTTGATTAATGAGGTCATCAGCCTGGATAAGGCCTTCCAGCCGCCCAACCACTGTCATCCTGCGATCCTTCAGCATGATCACAGCCAGGAATGGGTACGTGTTCTCTCGCAGAGCCTGGGAGACTGGGAAACAGGCACGACCATCACCGCCCCATCCAGAAGGGCCAGCGAGGGGTACAGCACAAACACTTCCCATCACCAAAGCAGCTTCTGCAGCCACTATCGCTGTCAAAGCACAGGCGGCCTCAGCCTCCATTTTGTCAAACTAAACCCTAGAAACCAGCAAAGGGAGGAAGTGGCTTGGAGCACAGAGACTGAAGGGAAAAAAAATAAGCTTTCAAGTGACCAAAAAGGTTCTTGAATTCAAGCAGGAAGGAAGTAAACTGCTCTGAATGTCCATTCAGAACAGGACAAAAAGCCCTGGGCTTAAACTGCAGGAAGAGAAACACAGGTCAAGCACAGGGAAACACTTGCTGAGATGATTAAGGGCGGCCAGACTCTGGAAAACACCATCACGGGCAGATGACAGTGCCTATCCTGGACATTTCTGAACAAACTCAGGCTGGATTTGCCAGAAGTGGGCTCTGTCTTCAGGCAGGGAATGAAGCAGTTCAGGGGCTTTTAAGGTACTGTTCACCTGTGGCTGCTGATCACCTCCTCAAAACATGCATGGCACAAAATGCAGCTTGGAGCAGTGATTACCAATGGAGCCCTTCAAATGAAACCAGAGCACCCCATGGATTAAATGAAAGGCCACAATCCCTTCCAGCTCTGCTTTCTAGGCCGTGATTCCAAAGCACTGCCGCAATGAAACAGCAGTAAGTAAAAGAATGTCTCCTTAGAAAGCCACTCTTTCAAGGAGCCCTTAGCTGGTAGCTGAACTATGAAGCCGAGAATGACCCAGATTTAGTACTTCAGAACTCCTGCCCTGACCCTTCCTATTTCACGGCAGGAGAGAAGCAACACAAGAGGCATGAACAGAACTTGGGAAAAGGCTCCATTTGCAGCAAACCCCTACCAGAACACTGGGAAGCCAGGTATCAACAGCTCTAAAGACAGTACTTAAAAGCACCTCACCGAGGACTTTCGAGGAGACAGAGAGACTGGGTGTGGAGTAAACATGACTGTCTCAGAAAGGGAAGAATGCACCTAACAAGTCACTCCTGGCTTCAGGCATAACACCAGCCAGCGTTAAGGGCACAGCTAGCCAGATACTTGTTTCTGCATCAGTTTAATCTTCAGCACACACCCACTAACTCCCATTAACAAGGCACTGAAGGCCTGAAGGCCCACAGCAGAGAGCACAGCACCAGGACTGCCCAGACACATACAGACAGCAGAGGCAAAGAGTAGAATTTTTCTGGCATCCAAGCTTGTGTTTCCCTATGCAACCCTGAAATCTCTTGTCTGCTTGCACAAAAACCAACAGTGCATTTCACACACATTTTGGCGGTCAAAGAGCATTTGACTTGTCAGGAGGGGACAGGTAAAGCCCAAGAGGGACACACTCACCTCTGTATCCCTCTGGTTTGTTGGTTGAACAAGCCCAGAAGAGCATTCTGGTGTTTATGAGGTTGATCACCTCAGGTACGCACAGTGTATTGCTAAGGGATGAGAAGAGACTCATGTGAGTGAAGCTGCATTTGAAGTGCCAAGATAACCTTTTGGTTCTAACATTCTCCTACCTACCGGCAGAATTCATCCGTGTCTTGGTGGTCATCTCCATGAAGATAAACCAACAGGAAGCGCAGCTCCCGCTTGGCATCATTCAGTGCCTTGGCAGAACAGCAGAGAAGGTAACATTACAGGGGCTCTAGGCAAGGGGAACACAGCACCCACAACGTGGGACACAGCTCCACAACGTTTACCTGGGCCATTACTCTGCCATTAGCATGGTTTTAATGAAGCAGCAGTGGAGGAAGAACCTGTCAGCCCTTCTGACTAAACCCTCATTTAAGAGGGCTACAGTGGTGTTCCCTCGCACTCCTTTCAGGAGGTGCCTTCGGAGAGCACTGAACTCAGAGCAAAACCACCCCCCATTGCCCTGGCAGACCAGCTGCAGTGAAGAACCCTCCTTCATCCCTCAGTCTCCCAGCAGCCAAGGATGAGCCTTCCACTTGAACCCATACAGGACACAATCTTCAGACAACATCAAATGAAAATGCTACTAAAAAAAGATAACTTAATAATGCCGCAGTCCCCAACAGAGCAAAAGGCAAACAAAAGAAAACCCCTTTTCACGTTACAGTCTCTCTCCACAAACCCATTTCTTAACTAGACCATTTCTTAATGAGACCACTTCTTAATGAGACCACAGGATAAGTGCACAATTAGCTCCCTGTTTTACTGGCACTGAGTTTTCGTAGCCTAACCATTCTATGGCTATTGAAGTTTGGATTCCAGGCAAGACAGAGGAGCCAGAAGAGCTGAGGAGGCATTGAGCTCCATCATTGTGCAGTGTGAAGCAGATACAGACTCCACATTCCTCCACAGCACTCAGGAAGCAGTGCTGATCTAATTGTCTGCTGGGATGCACTGCTGCACGAGGCCCTTCCCTCAGCCAGGCTGAGAGAAGCTGCAGAAGAGACAGCATCCATTGAGTCTCTCTCTTTTACAGAGGGCACCATGAGTCCAGGTCTAAGGTGCAGAACGTTCGCCTCCCATAATTTCTTCCAGGGCTCCCTCTCAATTTTGAGGTTCCACCCCAGATTCCGGAGTTGCATTGTAATACAAGCCCAGGCAGTCAATCCTAGTTTAATGAACAGAAAGACAGACTCTGGCATACCACATCAGTTTATAAGGCAGCATTACAAAGAGTAGCTGTCGGCTACAGGGCTGTACAGACGGTCAAGGAACACTCAGATCAGCTTTGCTTTCCAACTTTGCAGGCTCAGCGTACCATCAAGGGTGGCAGACACTGGTTTTCCAATACGCTTGTTCCCCAGCTCTCCATTACCCCATTAGAGTCTGGGGACAAACACTAAGCTTTTAGATAAAAAGTGATTTTGCCAGATAGGCCCTGATACTGCCTGGCAAAATCCCCACTCTCCATCTCCCCAGGATCTACGCACCAATGTGTGACACTGACCTGGCTGTAAGTTCCCTGGTAGAAGACAGGGTGTATCCTCCCATATTTTTCCTCAAACATATGAATAAACGAAATAATGTCCCCCACTGGGTCAGTGACCCGACTACGAGGATCAGGGCGTATAAAACGCAGAGCAAACCTAGGAAAGAAGCAAAGGAACTGAATTCAGCTTACTGACTTTCTGAAGAACAGGTTTTCTTTTCCACAGAGTCACTGGTGTTCACAAGGGAGGAAAAAAAGGCACAGCTGAGACCCTTAAACATTTATAATCACAACCTAAACTGCCACCTGCTGCGAACTGATGCCACTGCTACAAAAACCATCCCCAAGGCAAATATCATCTCATGCCATCAGCATGTATCTGAATTCTGTGTGATTGACAATTTTGACTTCCTCTGAAGCATCAGGCATAACCCACACCAACACTATGAGGTTTGAGGAACTTAGCCAAAGCTGAGCTGTCAAAGGGGACTTTTGTCCAGGGGACTTTGAAAACTGCATTTCTGCTGTTCCAAGACTAACAATTCCAGAATGCAAAGGGCTGCAGAAAGAGAACATTCCACCAGGAGTCCAATGAACACAGAAGCAACAGTCATTCCTCCAGGGCTGAAAAAGCCTCACTGCAAGAGAGGTATCGGTGTTATTTGGTTCTACTGATGTGCAGAAATTACACTGAACTTTAGAAAAGTCTTTAAGGTGAGAAAAAAAGTAATAGACTAGAGGAAACAGCCAGAGCAACGCAGATGGCAGGACTGGGACTGCTGGATATTCACCACATATCAGCATTCCATTTTCCCTCCACCAGTGCTGTAAGGATGAACTTGCCCTTCAGGGCAGTAAATGGAGAAGAGGCAACAGACACTGAAGGGGAACCCAGAGGTGTTTACAGTCTGGGTTTTACCAAATTCAGCGATGAGGGCAGGCTAACCCGCAGCCCAGCCCAATGGGACATGATTCTCATCAAGCTGTTTGTCCAAGAATACCGGTCAGTTTGATCCAGTTCTGCATTTCCTTTGCATGGCACTCCAACTGTAAAGCCATATGGAGTTACAACTCCAATTCAATATTTAACTTACAGAGCTATAAGATGCTCTTTTTCTCTACAATAAAGATTATTTCTTACAAAACAGTGTAGGAACCTTACAAGGCTACAGATAAAGCCAGAGAAGCAAATAAATGGAAAAATCTGCCATTAAACATCCAAGTGACAGAGGTACAGCCAAATCCAAGCTTGTGTGTGTTGATGCAGTCAGTACATGAGTCAGCACAAAAAATACTTACCTAAATATATCAAGTAATGTGTAATAGGTGAATCGGAATGGAAGCATTATGAAGTAGTAACCCCATCCTAACAGGCCCTGCAATTACAAACAAAGGATCAGATCAGATCAGACCCCCACCCCAGGAACAGATCTGCTAAAGCTGTCCCCCAGCATCAAACACACATGGGAACATCAGTGCTCCAATCACTGCAAAGAAGCTCAGCAATATTTATGGCTTCAGACATACCAAATCACATGTAAGTGACTGACATGGTTCATACGGAATTTAACGTGACATGCCTGAAAGCCAGCATCACTGTTCAAGTAGTGATGCTTTTGCTCTGTGCTAATTTTCTTTACTGTACAAAGGGATTAACAGCACTGAGTCTTAGGGGCGCTCATGCAAATCTGTCTGTGAAACACTACTGAAAGTCATTGACACTGCATTGAAGTTAATATACATTTTAGGGGGCTCTAAAAGATAAAAACCCCATTATCACTCTACCATATGGAGCAGACAGTCCTTTGGTCCAACTGAACTGATCAAAAAGCTTGACTACACCACAGCAAGTCATTCTCTGACACAAAGAATGTTGTTTCATAGCGTGAATCACACCACGGAGAATATGTCCGCAGCAATAATAGCGGCTGAAGCTCTACATTTTGTTTTCAGAAGGTAACATATTTAGAATGGGAGATAACAGCATACAACGAAAACAACTCCTTTCCCTGCTTGCAAGTTCTGTTGTTCACAGAGTCACTCAAGAATCTGGACAAAATCCACTATAAGATAACTTGCCCTTGGTTGTGGCCTTGAGACAACATAGCTGTAGATCCTGTGGTCAGCTGTATTGACCTGCAACGGCCGGGATGGAGGAGGATTAAAGACACTTGGGACACCCTCTTGTTCATTTAGTCGGTCCTGTACAGCTGCCTTTGACATAAGAAAGAGCAAAGCGAGGTTTTAGGCATTCAAGGATGGCAGAAAACTCGTTTTTTTATACTTTGGACACTAACAGCAAGTGTGATTTGTCCACAGCCCCAAAGCACTGGATAAGCACAACTCATTACAAACGATAACCACCAATACTCTTTTCTGGATGGAAAACCCTCTCCCATGGCAGCCCGTACAGTGCTACAGGACATATGCCAGTCAAGTGACTGTTCACAGCCATAACTCCACTGTGTGTCCTGGAAACCAGCTCTACAGATGCATCAAGATACTGCTATAAAGAGCTACGAGTGTAAATTCAGGGGTTGACAGGTTAAAGCTTACCAGTAGGGCTCCCCCTCCCCACAGAATTCTCTGCTTAACCCAAGGACTTGGAAACTGCTACAAATCCTCTCTGCAGAGGTACCTCTATGTTCCAGTTGTGTTGCTCCAATGTGTGACGACACTGGTCCATGGACTCTATGCCAGTCAGGTCCTAAAGGAGGAGAATAAAAGCAGGTTTAGTGGTGGCCATGGTAGTGTTTACAGCTGGACTCAATGATCTTAAAGGTCTATTCCAACCTAAACAATTCCCTGTTCCTAAGGCAAGTGCCAGGGAAGTGCTGTATTTTTACTGTTTTTTCCAACACATGAGCACAGGCAGGAGTTACTGCAACACACTGCCACAACACTCTAAAGTGCTCTGCTCTCAGTTTATGAGCAGAGCAACCTGAGCCAACCCAAATCCATAAGCACACAAGAGACCTCAAACAGGCCTTTGCACTCTTCCAGCATTAGTCAATTGTTAGCAATGCCCAAGGTCTGTTACTACAACTGCACTCAGCCCAGTAATGTAACATTGCCCACAAGTTTCACTCTGGAAGGATATGCCCTCAAACACCACCGCAAAGCATCAATATAAGAGACAGGCAGAGCATTTCTGAAAACCCAAGATGCCCATTACTTCACTCACTACAAGCATAAACAGAGACTAAACCCAAAATGAGGCCCCAATGAAGGAGTTTTCCCACATCACAGGGCATGCTGTAGTAAAAACATTTAAATCCAGTCCAGCACAGACAGGACCCAAAGCAGAAAACACAGTCCAAGGACACTGACAGACCTCAGAGACATCGGCCTCTCTCACCAGTGTTTGGGAAGGTGCTTTTTAACCCATGCCAATCAGGACTTCGTGCAGGAGATCAAACGACAGTGTTTGCTATTACAGGAAGCCACGTCAGCACCCCTTGAATGGAGACAAATCTCTGCTGCTGCAAACATCTCTGTCACTGTGCCACAGCAACACATCTCCCCCGGCACCACTCGCTGTGGGGTGTTTGAACAGACGTTTCAGATCTGTAAACCTCACCTCTCGCCACAGAGCCAAAGCAGTTCCATATGAAAGCCACAGATGTGCTGCCACCCTTTTAACAATGCTCTGACCCCATCAGCAAAAGCTCATCACAGGTGACACCATTAAGAGTGCCGCATTTTTGAAGGAAACTGCTTTTATTTTAAATTAAACTAAGTTTGGAGGTCTTTTTTAAACTGGACTACAGAAAGCCAAGGAAACAGCACTCCCTTCAGAAACAGCTATTCAGATGGCACAACCAATGACAATAATTGTCACAAGCAGCATAACAAATCCAACATAAAAACATGTTGGGGCAGGGACACCTCCCACTAAACCATGCCTCTGTCCAACCTGGCCTTGAACACTGCCAACGATGGAGCATTCACAGCTTCCCTGGGCAACCCGTTCCAGTGCCTCACCACCCTTACAGTAAAGCATTTCCTCGTTATATCCAATCTAAACTTCCTCCATGTAAGTTTGAACCCGTTACCCCTTGTACCTCTCACTACAGAGTCCCTCCCCGGCATCCCTATAGGCCCCCTTCAGATACTGGAAGGCTGCTATGAGGTCTCCACGCAGCCTTCTCTTCTCCAGGCTGAACAGCCCCAACTTTCTCAGCCTATGGCCAGGCTGAGCAGAGCCTTGGGTGGCGTGGTTCAGTGGGAGGTGTCTCTGCCCATGGCAGGGGGTTGGAAGTGGATGATCTTCAGGTCCTTTCCAACCCTGTTCAATGATTCTGTGTAAGGAGAGTGCTGAAATGTGACAATTCCTCCAGCAAGGTCATTTCTGACAGGAGAACTCCACAGATTCTTAATGCTCCATGTTCCCACCTGGCAGATTTCTCTCCAGACACTACCCCAGGCAGCTGGTGTAACCCTACAGAGGCTGCAGCTCCCTGGATGGCTCAACAGCAAGCCTATTAAATTCTGCTCTTTATCTCCCCCATACCTTGCTCCATTTAAAAGCCCCCGGGGCAGTCTGGACAAACTGACCATTTCGGAATGCACTGAATCGGTTTTTCTACTGGAGAAGGATGGTGCATCTATTCCCTTCCCTACCCCCATTCATACATTCCACAAGCTATTTCCACCCAAGTAATGCTGTGGACAAATGGCCTATTCAATCTCTGAGCTCAGTTCAAACTTTTGAGCATTTCTTGGCTTCTTTTTCATGAAGTCTCCACTGATTTCTACCTTCCACCCAGCCTACTGGGCAAACACCATTGTTTCATTCTGCTGTACAGAACTGGACTGTTCAAAGCACTGCTGACATTCACAATGCTATTGGAGCCGCTCGGAAAAAGGCACTTCAAGTCATTGCCAGTGGTATATAAAAATGTATTAAAAAGTAAGCCCTTGCAAGGCAGCACCTTGTAAGCAAATTCCACAGAAGAAATAAAGCTCAGGAGCTCAGCTGCTGCTGCCAGAACACCTTCGCTTATTGCTCAGCTTCATGATTTAGTGCTTTAGTTTAACTGTCTTTAAAGATGTGCTTCACCGAGTAAAATTTACACTTTGCATTCTGACTCTTTTTTACCCCAAACTCTTACAGAAGCACTTCATTGTTCTGGCAGAAGGACAACAGATTGCAGAAGGACATCTTCAAGGCACCTGCAATTTACTCAATTATTTGATTTTACAACAGTCACAATCTATGTTTCTCAAAGCTTTGAAAGTCTCCGATCACCATTCCTGAACAGCCTGGAAATTCTACTGGTGTTTGCAAGATTTCCAAGTGTCCTGCCTTCAGCTGGAGTAGAGGTAATTTTCCTCTTATTAGCTGGTGCAGACCTGTGGCTTTAGTGTGAGAATAACACTGGTAACACACGGATGGTTTAGGTGTTGTTATGCAGTGCTTACCCTGATCGAGGACTTTTCAGGTTCCCACGCCCTGCCAGTGAGCACAGGCACAAAATGCGAGGAGGCACAGCCAGGACAGCTGACCCGAACTATCCCAAGGGGATATTCCATACCATAGACCACCATGCTCAGTATAGAAACTGGGGGGCAGCTGCCTGGGAGCCACCAATCATTGCTCAGGGACAGGCTGGGCATCAATTAGCAGGGGGTGGGCAACTGAGTTGTGCATTTCTTGTCTTTCTTGGGTTTTATTCCCCGCTTCCTGTTGTCTCCCTTTTCATTACAATTATTATTACATTTTAGTTTATTTCAATTATTAAACTGCTCTTATCTCAACCCTTAGGTTTTACCTCTCTCTGACTCTCCTCCCCATCCCAGCAGGGAGGAAGGAAGGAGTGAGCAGCACATGGTACTTAGTTGCCAGCTGGGTCTAAACTACAACAAGCTCTGGAAACTCACTCACACCTTTGTTTCTAAGCTAACAACAGAGCTTCATGGCTGAACATTCTCTCCTTTTTAGATTATGCAAATGCTTTTGCAGTTTTAGGTCAGAAAGCAGCACCAAAGCAACAGCCAGGCAGAGCTATCAATAAGCACCTAATGAGCACTGAAGCAGCGCAGCATTTGCTCAGTATGTCTGAAGCAGAGCACAGGGCAAACTTCACCTCTTCCCCATCATCATTACAGCAACAGGAACGCTATTGGTGACAGTTTCACAATGGCAGGTCTCTATGGAGGGGAATCTACTCTTTTTTTCCCCTTAGCATCCCAATACAGTTGCTCTCAACAAGAAACAGAAGGGACAGAACCAGCTCAGCAGCACCATGCCTCATGCTCCTGCCACTCCTGATCAATGAAGCTACACAATCAAAGACTGCAGGGAAAAACCTGCCTGTGTAAAGGCACCTTAAACTGAACACCTTTTTGAATGTTACTCTGACATGTGTCGTAAGAAACTACGGTTCCAGCCTGTTCTGGAAGCCGCATATGGGCTCAGAATGACTTGCACCAACGCAAGGAACTGCAGGAAGGCAGTTCAACTGTCAGTTGACCAACACTTGCTGGGATGCACTGATACTGTTCCTTATCACCCCTAAAGACCGCACCTTCCACAGTTACTGCTTCACCTTAGCCACAGACAGATCAGAGACTTGAAACACCACATCACTTCCACTGCACCAGTTACAGCATTTCTGGTGGTAGCTGCAAACTGCATTACTCACATTAGTCAAAGGAGCATCTCCTTAGTATCATTAAGGCTGAGAGAATAAACAGTATCTGATTTAAAATCAGTCGCTACTGGTTTCCTACTGGCTGTAATTTCTCATTAAAGGGCGTATCTTAAAGAGTGTATCTCTTAGACATAGTAAGAAAAGATAAGCCCCCCGTAGGTAAAATTAATCCCATTAAGCTAGCAGCCCCACGCCTTCAAATAAATGAAGACATAAGCTCAAGAAAGTGGGTAATATTCCAAAACCAAGATATTAAGCACCACAAATGCCAGGAAAGTTCAACACCGCCATCTCAAACACCTCTGAAAGCAGAGTGCTACCTTAAAACATACTGATGCGGCTGCTGAATATAATAAATGCATCTCTCACCTTTGAGACTGCTCAGAATGCTGCAATCTTCTCAATAACATAGTGGAAAATGAAACTCTATGTGCTTCAAGTGCACACGAAGTGGACAAAGGTTGTAAACTGGACTTAAGAAACTGTTCCCTCTGCAGATACACTCCTATGATGAAATACCAAGATGCAAATCCACAGGACAGTAACTGGCACCGCTCTCAATTCCCAACCCACTGCCAAATTCCAGAGACTTGTGTTTCCAGGGGTAAAGAACATCTGACTTCAAGCAGCAGAAAGCCTTTACTGAGACAGTTTCTTCTTGTGTGTTACAGCCAATGCCTTTGTGAGGGTTTTGATCGATTCACAATACACTGAACAGGAAAGATGCCTGAAGTTTGTTTCCTCCTTCCTCTGCAATTTAGAGATGCTTTCAGTCCTGAGCTTTCTGGTTTTCCCAGCTGAAGCCAGGGATGGTATTATGAGTGCTAACTTTGCCTTTGTGAATAACACTCCATTACTTTATATTAGCGTATTAGAACATCAGACATCAGCCCAAGTGTAATGGGCACAGATCAATAACAAGATCCTACAAAAGCTGCTCTGCCCTTTCCTCCATCTCCCAGATGGAGCTGGATATCCACAGCTTTCTTGAGCTGTTCACATCAAGTTTCTCTCTACAGATGTCAACACAGCCAAGTCTTGGCAGATGAAAAATTTAGACGCTTTTATTCTTTTACATTAGTCAAAGCTTTGGCAGCAAATGGGAGGACAAAAGCGTGCAAGTGTGAGTGCTCTGCTGCTTTTATTTCACGTTTAGCCCAATTATCTCTCCATAGTGGTACTTCCCCCCCCCTCCATTAACCTGCCATCACAGAGTGGCAGACAGCTGCCCTAACCCAGCCCCATGCATAGGAAGAGAGCTGCTGCTTTCACCATTCTGCCGGCAGAGCTGCTTATATGAGCACTACAAAAGCACATCAAGCAAACATCAGTGGGATTCATGAAAAGCAGGTATCCAAACTGTAACCCCAACAGCTCTGGCAACAGACAGGCCAGCAGGCATCCACCTCTCTGCCTTGGGAGGAGTAATTAAAGCAGAACCAGGATAGACACTGTAAGGCAACAGGATTTTCACCCAGAACAGCTGTTTGCTAGGTAGATGGCAGTCTACAGCTCTTGCTCAAGGCTTCCCATTTAAGTGTAGCACTGCTGAGGGCCCTCTGCTATGGCTCACCTCATCTTTGTTATCCCCACTCCTTTCTCTCAGTTCTCTCTCCTGCTTTATTCACACAGCAGTGACACACCACCTTCTGTGGAAGTACCAGGCTCTGCCACCACAGGGTATTGTACAAATCACTTATGATGATGCAGCACAACAAATGTGTAAAGGTATCTTTGAAAGTACTTTAAATGCTCACTGCAAAGGCAACAGGAATCCCCGAAAGCTTTACAAGCCACCTGAAGCAGTGTTTTGCAGCAATTGCAATGTACAAAGGATTTTAGTGAGTTAGCCACCCCCTCCAAACAGCAAGTGTTATTTAACAGGGTCCACCTAAAGGAAATAAGAAATCTTTTGCAGGTGGACTAATTCATTTTATCTCATCTCAAAGAAACACCCACGCCTGGTTCAAAAGAAGTGCCAAAGGAGAAGAAATCACCAGCACAGCCTGTCATTAGCACAGCCCTGCTGAAAAGCTAATCCCATAGACACCAAGCAGCAGAGGAAGGAGGATCCAAGGATCAAAAGCCTTCTGGACTCAATCTTTCAAATCAGGCTGTGGACGACACCTGTCTTCTAACCAAAGACTTTCTTCCCTTTGTGGTCTAAGGAGAATTTCCCTCCACTTCAAACCAGCGTTCAACAGAAGCTGGACTAAAACATGAATCTCACCTCCTGACTCCCGCTTCCCCTCCAGCCTGCAACACCAGGTAACATCCAGGAACAGGATTCTTCAGTTTCACAGCTGCCCACAGGGTTTTGAAAATAGCCACAGCGACCTTGATGAGTGCAGCTGGTCCCATCTGTCCACATTCAGGAGATTAATGAGCACTGAGACCTTACAGCAAGAGAATGGGAGCTGGAGGACAGCTTTGGCAAAGAGGTGTGCAGCACAAGGCAGTGGCTCAAACCTCCTGTACCTACCAGGGAAACTGCACCACTCTGAAAGCAATGCTAACATTGCTCTGCCTCTTTAGTCTGTAAGATTGCCCAAACACCTTAATTTGCACTAGAGATTTAGAGGGGCCATCCATAAGAAAGTTTCCTCAGCGCTATAGTCACAGAAGAATACTGCAACACACTGATTGCTTCCGCTTCCAGAGGTTGCTGAATCCCCCTGGCTTAGAGATAAAGGCTTGGCAAGATCTGCCTGGAATGATGAGAAACCTGCACCTACCTCAGCTGAGGGCAGCAGGCCCCGATGCCACTCAAATCCCTTTAAGCCCCATAGTTCTACAGTCACATCATACCAAAACATTGCAAACTCGAGTCTTAAAAAAAAAATTAATATGAAGCTACAAAATCAGACAAAACACCTCAAAGGCCAGCACTGTGCTTGTTAAAGAACTCTGAAATCCAAGGAACACCACATGATGCCCTACAATTCAGAACTAACCCCAGACACCTGAAGACCATTCTCATTACCCACACGTTCAATTACTTCTCACTGAGCAACCTGAAGTTTTCCAACTCCACAGCACTGTTTTCTCCACAGTAAACCACATCTACAGATTGGTTGTTTTAATTATTCAGCTGCTGAACAGCCATGAAATCTTGGCAAACCAAAGGTTAAGCAACCCAGCCCATGTTAATGCAGCAGACAGCTAGATTAGATGATAACAATCCCCAGTGGCCTCCCCTCAGCAGGGACATTACCAAACCACGACGATTAGAAACAATTTTCTGAGAAACCACAGTGCAGAGAAACCCTCGGGCTGACCCCCTCAAGGCTCCATGAAACCCTCCTCCATTCACCACTGAGGACAGGAAAGGGAATTTTTCAGACTACCTAAATAAAATGACCGGGATTTACCGAGGAGTTTTTCCCAAATGGAGTTAATGAGGTTTATTATTCAGCAGTCACTTCCTGCCTCCCCAGGTAGCGATGACAGAACCATTCCTAACGAAGCACCCGGGACACGTACAGCACCGGCCGCTCCTCAGCGAAGCCCCAGCCCGACACACGAGCTCCACTCGCCCTCACGGGGGGAAGTTTCCTCCAGGGCAGGGACCTCCGGACTCTCTCCTCTCGCCCCTCACCCAGTCCCGGCCCGACAACCCCGCGCTCAGCTCCACACTGGGCCCTGCCGCAGCTCTCAGTGAATGCCGCTCTCCCGGCCCAGCGGAGGCCGGCAGACCCCCAGCACCGGTGTGGCGGGTCTGGCACCGGCTCCTCCGCTGCCGGCAGGCGGCACGGGCTCCCTGCGCAGCGGCACCTGGAACTGCAGCAGCTTCTCGGTCTGCTCCGCCGTCAGCTCCCGCTCCTCAGGCGCCGCCATTTTGCCGCCGCCTCTGACCCGCCGCGCCGTCACTCTCCGGAACTGACGTCGCCGCCACCCACACTTCCGCCCCAGCTCCAGGGAGCCAATGGCGGTTTATCTGCCGCCACCGGAAATGCTCGCCCGCGCTCCGGAGAAAGCCGAAGTGCTCCCGGGCCTCTCCGGAAATGCCCGAACCTTATCAACGGGGCTTGGGCGCGCTCGGGTGTTATCGACGGGCGCACCAAGAGCTCCGAAACGTGCCGAGAGCCGCTCAGGCGTTTCCGGAGCCGGCCGGGAGGGGGGTGGCTGCCTTTAGCTGTGGGAGCGGGTCCCGCCAGAAGGAGCCCAGAGCCCCACGGGGTTGGGGGGGGGATGCGGGTTGGAGCCCCCCGAGCTCTGCCCGGGCTGTCCGTCACCACGGCGGCTCCCGAGCCCCCTCCCTCCCCACCGGTTCTAACGGCGGCGGCTCCACCCAAGATGGCGGCCGCCAGTCAAGATGGTGGTTGTGAGGGGCCGCCCGCTCCCGCCCCGCAGAGCTACGGGTGTGCGCCTGGCGGGTGGCGGCGCCCCGGGACCATGGTCCTGCGAGCACGGGGAGAGGGGCCTGGTCCACTCCGAGCCTTCATGCCCGCAGTGGGACCGCTGCGGGAAGCGGTTCACCGGGAGGCGGCCCGCCCCCATGATGTCACAGGGCCGGCCCGCCCGCCGCCGCAGTGGCAGCTCCGCCCGGTGCCCGCCAGGCCCTGCCCAGCCGAGCCGAGCAGCCGGAGCGGGAGCGGGGCGGACCGGCCATGGCCGACGACTTCGGCTTCTTTTCCTCGTCTGAGGCGACCGGCGCCGAGGAGGATCCGGCCGCCGCTTTCCTGGCCCAGCAGGAGAGCGAGATCGCGGGCATCGAGAATGACGAGGGCTTCGGGCCGACCGACGGCGAGTCGGCCACCGCCCCGAGCGGGCAGGCGGCCCAGCCGGAACCGGGTGAGCGCCGCGGACCAAGGGCCGCTTGGGTGTGGGCACGGAGGGGGTAAAGGAGGACTGTGGAGGGCAGGGAGATCCCTCCACCTGCACCCTCCCCTCTGTGGGACTGTGTTCCCCGCAGGATGCGCAGCGTCCCCGGCGGGTGAATGAGCTCCCCGGTGGCCAAGCCTGCATCCCAGCAAGGGTTATCTGGGGCCTGTGCGTGATGCTGTGATGCCCTCTCAACATTGAGGATGTGGGGTGAGTCCTGAGCTGGGAAGGCTATGGAGTGATTTCTCCCCCATATGCTCAGGCTCGGTTGCTTGTGTTGGATGGACTCCTATCTCCTTGTCTCAGTGACCCCAGCTAGGGCAATGTGGGAGGCATATAGGTGAAGTTGAGAAGCAGTGACAGCCCTGTCACTGTCCCCACGGACAGGAGAGCCCTTTGGGGTGCAGAATGGAAGGCATTTTCACTGGGAACATTGTGGTCCCAGGCCCTGCAGGTAGAAGGTGCTAATCCTGATCTCTTACCTCTAGTCTGCAGGGACTCAGCGGTCTGCTGTCTGCATGGACACTGCTGCCACAGTACTCTGGCTTCTTCCCCTTACCAAGGCTCACAGGGCCTCCTTGTGCTGTTTCACCTCTCTGCAGTCAGGGCTGTGGGGGCAGATCCGGGCCTGGAGAGCTGCTGACAGCAGCAGTGATAAATGCAGTCAGACAGGCTGGAGCTGGGTGTAGCAAGAGCTGCACCATGGGGGCAAATACTCTTGGGATTGTGCTTGTCTGAGCTGCTTGTGGCTGCCTGTGCCTGCTGGTAGAAGCCTGTGGTCGTCACTGTGGAGAACTCAGGGCCTAGGGCCTGCTTGAAGCCTCTTCTCTCCCAGCAGCGAGACGCCTGCATGGGGCTGGCGTTGTGACCCTGGTGTGCAGCACTTGGTGTTCTCTGGGACTTGGTTGCACATGGGGGTGTACCCCGACTGTGGGTGTCAGAGGTGCCTCGTTCCCAGCTCTAACCTTGAAGCTCATCCCAAGGGCATCACCCAAAGTGGGCTCTCAAGTGCCTCACCATGCATGCATGCCTTCCTCTGCTGGGGGACCATTCTGCAGTGTTCTCTGTCCCTGGCAGAGCTGCTGTCCCTTCACAGCCCTTCACTGCTGGGCACTCAGCTGATGGCTTCTGGAGCCGTCCATTGGCAGCCTCTGCCTAGCTGCTTGCAGCTGGGGGTGGGTGAGGTTGTCTTTCTGCAGCAGAGCACCTGCCTGTGTCCGGCCTTGTGCCTGGAACAGCTTCTCTAATCTTCAGATAAGATAAAACACCAGTGAAAACACTGTAAAGACATAAATACCCAGAGCGGTTTGTCTGGAAGATAGAGAGGTGCGAGGTGCTTGCTGGCTGAATCTCACCAAGGACAGAAGACCGTAGGGCTGTTGTGGATGGGTATGCTGGCTGGGAATGGTACAAACAAACTCCCAGGAACTGATTTGCTTCAGTTGGGGTCACCTGGGATCGCTTACAGCTGCTGTAGTTGTAATTCTCTTTCTCTCTTCCCTAGCTGGTTTCCAGAATGGAGGAACCACTGTCAATGGAGATGTCTTCCAGGTGAGAGCTCGGCCTCTTGCCTGGTGGTGCTAAGGGGGATTGGGTTAAACACTCTGCTGCTCTGCTCCCAGTTTGCTATCCAGATGCAGAATCACTCTGGAAAGGTGTGTGTCTGATGGGGTGTCCTGGCTGCTCCATTCTCACCCCTCTCTGAAAAGAAGATTGGTTCCATCTGCCATGTTCTGCTCCAAATCTGTTTGCTGGTGGCCTATGCCATTAAGGAGTGCCCCATAGCCTTGATAGCTCCTGGAGGCCTCCGGGGCTGCCAGAAGCATCTCTTGGAGAGGCCAGAGCCGGAACAGGGCTGCCATGGGACACTTGCTTTGTTGACTCAGCAGCATCTCCTGTTAAACCCCATTGCCCTATGGTCTAGGATTTTTAGTGGGGGTCACCCACTGGGGTCTCAGCTCCCTCTGGGAGCCCAAGCCCAGCTCTGGTGGCTGTAGGAGGAGCTTGACACTTGACAAGCCCTTCGCCCCACTCAGTGCCCAGCAGCATGGCATATGCATTGCCCATGCCTAGATTAGGAGGAGATAATCACATCAGACACTGGGCAGACTTAATTAGATTTGGGATCTTGGAGTATAACTGTAATCCCATGGCTGAGCTCAGTTTCAGGCTGAGAATCCTGGGCAGCACAAGGTGTTAGGAGAGGTGCTGAGCCAGGTGGCCTCAGAGGAGCTAGAGAGGCTCTTCCCTGCGGGATGGTGTCCAGGCATCGGCCTCTCTCTGTCTGCTGTGGCCATGCTGTGACAGTGCTCAGTCCTGGGGCTGCCTCAGCCCAAGTCAGGGTCAGGGGAGCCTGGTGCTGGTAGGAGCATGTCACATAGCCGGTAGCTCCCCAGGGGATGTGAGAGGAGCAAGTCAGGGAGGGAAAAGCTGGGAAGTGTTTCTGTGTAACAGGGCCTGGGAGCTGGAACAGCAGCTTGAGCTCTCTGGGGACTCTGTCCCACATGTCTGAGGCTGTCACCCTCCCTCTCTTCTGTCTTGTTTTGTCTGAGTGGCCCTTTGTGGTGAGTGTGGAAAGAGCTAGTGCTGATGGTGAGGTGCTCGTGTCCTGCAGGAGTCCAATGGCCCCACTGATGCCTACGCAGCCATAGCCAAGGCTGACCGGCTGACCCAGGAACCTGAGAGCATCCGCAAGTGGAGGGAGGAGCAGAAGAAGCGCCTGGAGGAGCTGGGTGAGACCTGAGGCCATGTCTGGCCATGCTCATGGCAGTTGGGGCGCATGGTATCCCTCACCTGGAGGTGACTCAACTGCATCCCAGAGATGTGTCTTGTGGCACACACTGTGCGGGTACCCGTGTCAAAGGTCTGCTATCCTTGGGGCAGTGGTGCCTTTCAGACAGTACTGGGGACTGGGGACAAGGCTGGGGGGCTGCAGCTGTCTTGCCTGCTGGGGAGCTGCCCAGCAGAACGAGTGCATGACAGTCCGGCTAATGGGGTCTGTCTTGCTCTGGCCTTAGATGCAGCATCAAAGGTGACTGAGCAGGAATGGCGCGAGAAGGCCAAGAAGGACCTGGAGGAGTGGAACCTGCGTCAGAATGAGCAGATGGAGAAGAACCGAGCGAACAACAGGTATGTTGGGGTCAGCATGGCCATGAGGGCTGCAATGGGAGCTGCTGTGCAGCCAGATCTGAGATGTTTGGGGGCCTCCTTCCCCACAGTGGAGCCCACCCCTACAGGGATGGAGCTTTGCCAGGCAAGGGGCTGTGAGTGGCTCCGGTGGCTGTGCAGAGCTGCTCTGGCTGGGACCACACTGGGATCTTGGTGCCTCCTGCCCCCTCCATGGGCCTCACCCTGCGGCAGGGTTGGAGCACTGTGTGTGCAGGTTGTCCTGGTGCTGTGTGAGCTGTGGTGAGTGGGTCATGCTCTCTGGGAGGACATTAACCCCCTGTGTGTTTCTCTCTCTCTAACCCTCTGCCTGCCTGTCCGCTCTGTGCTCTCTCTCTGTCTCTGCCTCCGGGGCTATAGGATCGCTGACAAAGCCTTTTACCAGCAGCCGGACGCCGATGTGATCGGTTATGTGTATGTGCCTCTTACGGACCATATCCTGCCCCGCGGGGTCTGGGGGTCCTGGGGCTGCCCAGACAAGGGAAGGGGGGATGCTGGGAGGTACTGGGCCATGGTGAGGTCCCAGAGGGAGGACAGTGCAGCTGAGTGTCTCCATGTCTCCAAATGGTGGAGTGTTAGGAGGCAAGTGGAGCTCCTGGAAATGCCTCTGTGGGGGCTGTTCAAGAGGCAAAGCTTGGGGTCTTGTGCCTTTTGGGGAATGGCTCTGGAGTGGAGAAGCCTTGGGAGCAGGCAGAGACTCCAGAGCCCCTGGATGAATGATGTCTTGGGTGAGTGCAGCCAACAGCAGCCTTGAGCATCATGTGTCTCTGGATCCCAGAGGATGCTGAGCTCATCAGCTGGAGCAAGGGAACGGGAAGCAGGGACATGAGGGGTTCCCAGACAGACGGGAGGGTCTCCTTTGAAAGGGTTCTGCCAGTAACAACCCTCCATGTCTCTGCAGGGCCTCGGAGGAAGCATTCCTGAAGGAGTCCAAGGAGGAAACCCCTGGCTCCGAATGGGAGAAGGTGGCCCAGCTGTGTGATTTCAATCCCAAGAGCAGCAAGCAGAGCAAGGATGTTTCACGAATGCGCTCAGTGCTCATCTCCCTCAAACAGACACCCCTGTCCCGTTAGCTGCTGCCTGGCACAGCTGGAGCACAGCCGGGCAGGGCTAGGCTCACGGAGCCCAAAAAGGGGCCTCATCCTGCCTGCTCCCTGCTGTGCACCTCTGCTGTGCTCGAGTCACTGGTTGTAACTCTCCCCATGGTTTTCCTTTGCTTAAAAGGTGCATCGGTCTCTTTTTACACCTATTTATTACACTGTGGCATTTCCCCGGGAAGCGACACTGCGTGGCAGAGCTGAGTTACGGTGGGGGAGCCCCCAGCCTGGGCTGAGGTTGTGCCCAGAGGCCTGGCTGAGTGAGAGGGGGAACATCCCCATGGTGTTCCCCTCCTCACCCCTGCACTGGGAATAAACCCACCTGCGGCTCTCCTGGAGCAGCTCCAGGCATGGCAGCCCTATGTCTGACCCTGGGACCCAGTGGGACCCCGAGGTTGTCACCTGCCTTTCCCGGGGTTATAGAGCAGAGCTGGTGTGGGAGGGTGGAGGAACAGCCCTTACTCAGCTCTGCACTGTGAAGTCCTGCAGGAGCATGGCTGCAGCGTGATGCTACTGGGCTGAGGAATGTGAGTGCAGGCACCCAGGCTGGACCAGGAAAGCCCCAAGCCCAGCAGAACCCTCCCCAGCCTGGCTCTGCATCCCAAAAAGCTGGAGGGGCTCCAAGCAGCAGTTGCAGTGTCTGTGTCCCATCCCATGCTGTGGGGTTGATGGTGCCAGTTTGAGGTGGTGCAGGGCACTGGGATGGGGCTGTAGGTGAGTGTGTGGGATGTTTTCTGTCTCTCCAGCAAAGCCACCAGCAGTTGGGAATGTGGGTGCCAGGCTTTGGGACCCTTGGCTCTGCTCCTTCCAGTGCTGCTGGGATGGGAGATGCAGGCTGTGGGGTTGCAGGGAAGGAGGTAGGAAGGTCGAACCCCCACTTCCCTAATCCAGGGACCCAGAGCAGGATTGGTCAGAGTTCTGGTGCTGGGGCTTGTACTGTCCCTGGAGAACAACCTGCCCATCTGTCTGTTGCTGCTCTCTGGCCCCTGCTGGATTTATACACCTAAGGCAGCCTCTGTCCCACTCCCCACCCCACAAGACACTTTCCAGCTGGAACACCCAGTTTCTCTCCTCTGCTTGGCAGGGCCAGCACCAGCCCCTCCAGCTTGGAGGCCCACCTCTGGAAACCTCCAAAACTCCCGGCTAGCAGGAGAGGGACAGACCCATGACATGGAGCAGAGCCCACAAAACATTTGCTTGAGCATCGCTGCAGAGCCCTGTCAGCCAAACAGCAAGTACACAAAGCTCTCCTGCCCTGCAGCTATGGAGTCAGGAAGGTCACCTCCTGAGGGGTGACCAGGCACCCCTGGCTCAGGGGCACAGGCTCAGCAGTGAGCTGGGAAGGGGAATGGGTGTCCGGGGAGTCACTTGGGTGTCACTATATGCTGGGATTGTGTCCCTTGTATAGGCGGTTGCAGTTACTCTGTCCCATTGCGCTCCAGCATGCATAGGCAGCTCTGCTGTGGTGCAGGATGGACACTGGTACAGGGTATCTTGGGGGTTGGCTGTCTGCCTCTGCCTCTCACTGCAGAGCAGAGGGAAGTGAAGAAGTCTCCTTGCCGTGCTCTGTCCCACCAGCCCGCCCAGCAGCTGTGCCCCCATGTCAGGCAGGGCAGCCAGCTCCCAGGGAGCCATGCCCACACAGCTCTTCTACATCCCCCTGGCTTTGGTATCTGTGACTGTTTGAATTACCTGTTACAATAAACCCACATCTCCAGTCCTACAGGGCACTGTCATCTTTCTGCTTCAGCAACATGCATGTGTGTTTAGAACACACAGCCCCACAGAAGCCTCCTGTGGAAAGGACAGGGTGGGAGGAAAACCACATCCTACAGGAAGAAACCTGAGCAAGGGGAAGGACCAGATGGTTTGTGCTGGGCTGGGGCAGAAACAGTGGCAGCCAACCCTATCCAGGTTGCCAAGGGATTTTGTGCTCACAGATCTGTCCCCCCCCCCCGCTGCCTCACACAGCCCTGCCCCAAGCTGGCTGGGCTGAAGTGCAGGGAGCCAGTCAAACACAGCTTCTGGGGAAGACATGCTGAGCAGGCAGAGCACACCCTCCCCCCCCCCCCCCGGGGGGGGC
>JAOEHY010029948.1:0-12191 GCA_025447955.1 Psilopsiagon aurifrons | reverse complement strand
CTGCTCTGAGGTCTCCCCTTCAGGAGCCTTCTCTTCTCCAGGCTGCCCCAGCCCCACTCTCTCAGCCTGGCTCCAGAACAGAGCTGCTCCAGCCCTCAGCATCCCCATGGCCTCGCTCCAACATCTCCACATCCCTCTTGTGCTGCTGCCCCAGAGCTGCATCAGGACTGCAGGGGGGGTCTCCCCATAGTGCAGCAGAGGGAGAGAATCCCCCTCCCCTGTCTGCTGCTCATGCTCTGGGGGTGCAGCCCCGCACTTGAATCGCTTTTCCCCTGAATCCTGCCTGCTGGTACCTGTCCATGCTGGTGGGCAGTGGGGCTGTGGGCAGGTGATGGTCTGGCTGTGGCCATTGGGCTCTGGGTCCTTTCTGATGGCAAGGCCACTCTGAGGGCATGGGAGGTCTTGTGAAGATGCTGAGATGCCTAAAGGGCTCAATGAATTCAGCCAAGCGGCTGAATGTATCCAGCACAGTCCTGTTTACCCAGCAGCGCCAGGGCACTTAAGCCTGTTATGAGGGCAGGAGTTAAGCCATGTTTACTGGCTGGTGCCTGACTCTGCTGGGATGGCACCTGGCTGGGTGCCTGCAGCACCCAGGCTGAGCTCCCCAGGGCTACGGAGTGAACACGCACCATTGGAGCAGCCCATGGCAGCGCGGGCCCCATCGGGATCCAGCCCTTGGCTCCCCACCAACGCACCTCCTAATAATTTTGCCTAAATGCTTTGCAAATCAGCCAGCAACTGATTTATCCCTGAAGCATTTTGGAGATGTCACTCAGAGAATGTTAATGGTGCATGATTCACGGGGTCCTGCGTGCTGTTCGGCTGTGCAGCGGGCTAGCGCTGGGGCAGCACACAGGGGGTCAGTGATTTATTAGCAGGAGGCCATCCCGGCTCTTTGCCCTTGCTTCCCTCTAGTGCAGCACGGCAAACTGGGGAGAGCCGGAGCCATTTAACTCATGAGGATATCGTGCTTAAAACTTGTTATTTTTGGATCGCGTTTCCAAGCCCCTTCTCCCCCTCTGCAGCATTAAACACAGTTGTTTATTGGAGCTGACAGTAGAAACACAAGCAGTTGTCGGTCGCTTCTGCAAGAGTAGTGTCTACCAGCAGTGGAATGAACATGACGGAGCCGATGACTAATACAGCTTTGAATTTTATATGCTTCCAGCTAACGGGTCCCATATGTTCCACTGCTGCAGCCTGAGGAGAGAGCCCAGGGCAGGAAGCCTCGCTGGCTCCAGGACCTGGCTCCGAGGAGCTGGTACCCAGCTCTGCCCTTCCCAGGGCCAAGGATGGTGATGGGGCTCCTGCTCCACAGCTGGCTCAGGGCTAATACCTGAGCATGTGTCCTTCCTGCTGCAGCAGCCAGAGCCATGCTGGGATGTGGTGGTGTGATCCGAGGCTCGGGAGTGTGTGTACTTGTAGCTCTGGGGCTGGCAAGCTTTGCAGGTAGCACTGAGCCAGATTCGATGGATTTATGAGGAGATCAAAGCGTTCTAATGTATCCTGGCCAACCTGGACCTCTTGCTCTGCAAGAGCCCGTTGTGATCAAACTGATACGCTTTGCTTGGAGCTCTCTCCTGCAGCCTGTTGGGAGGATGAAGCAGCAGGGAGATGGTGTTTTCTCAGCAAGCTGCTGTGTCCTTAGAGCCCATCGGCTCTCACAAGTCGTGCTTGGTAAAGATGTGTGCAGCTTTACTGCAAGAGATACAGTAAGAACTGAATCAAAACCATGTCCTCCCAGGGATCTGGCTGCACGTTCGCACGTCTGCTATAGGTGCTGCCAGCCCATGTGCCCGGTCCTGCTGCTGGAGCAGTGCAGCTGCTCTTGGGAGCAGCAGGGGCACTATAAAGTGAGCACATCACTTGAACAGGTTGCTTTCCAGGACCGACAACGCTCATCCTGGAGTCATTTCCCACAGTGCTTACTGCTACCATGCCAGGGCTGGGCCAGGGGAAGGCTTTTGTCCTATTGTGTTTGTTTGCCCAGGGCTGGCTGGACTGCTGCCACCTTGTTGCTGTTCGGGGTGTGTTTTGGCTCATTGCAGTTGCTCAGACAGATCAGAACCCATCTTGTTCCTCTCCAAATGAAGAAGGAAGCAATAGGAAAGCCACTGCCTCTGCAAACAGCCATCTGCGGTCAGCAGAGCGTTCCCACACTCTCTGCTGCAGTCTCACCTCCCAGCACATGTGCCCCTGCTCCTGCCCTTTACTAGACTTGGCAGCCGGATGCTCCTTGGAGCAGCACCTGGGAATCCGGGCACACAGGCACGGCTGTGATGCAAACGGCTGTTTGAACAAGCACGCGGCATGTTCCTGGGTGCCTGACTCCAGGAATAATCCCCCACTGAGGGAGAAGTTTGGTATCCCAATCACTGGGAAACCAAATGCAGCCGAGGTGGAGACTGGCATCCGGCCCCTGCTGACTGACACACGGGGGCCATGCCCGGGCCGGTCGTCTGCCCCCTGGGGAATTTTGACCTTGTGTGTTTTTAAACTCCAAGTGCAACCTGAGTCCAGAGCTGGCAAAACTGGTGGGGGGGGTGAGGGTGAGGATGAGACCTTTCCTTTGGCCATGTCCTTGATACCCGTCATGTCTTGAATGCCGCGGGGCTGGAAGCACGGGCTGGCGTGTGCCGGCAACCGGAGCTGCTGCCCTGGCTGCTCTCTTCTGGCTGTTGGAGGAGCGTTCGGCTCCAGGTCCTGCTTTGCTCTGGTGCAGCGCTGCAGCTCTGATCCCAGTTTAAACTCCTTGCTGTGCTGGGCAGAGGTGATCCCGGCTGCAGCGCTTCCAGGGGTGAGCTGCCAACCTGGCCCTGCACTGAGATTCCCGTTATGGTGTCTCCGGCTAATTCCCATATGTTACTTCACTCCCTTGATTAATCTGCCAAAGAAATTCCTGGTATAAACACAGCTTTATCAGAATATTGCTCCAGGCTTGGCCTCTGGGTTCCCTGCCAGCTTTTGCTGGTATTGCACTTTGGCTACAGCAGCTCTTGAGCGGAAACAAACTGCCTGCAGAAAGTTAGGGGGGCCGCATTGCCAAACTGGGTGCTCGGGGTCAGCCCTGGGAAAGGCTGCGTGTGCGATCAACATGGATCAGCTGTTTGCACCAGGATGCAGTGTGGAATGCCAGGGCCACAGGGATGCTTTGGCGTTCCGGAGCACGCCAGGAGCAGGACTTGTTGCAACTGCGACTGTATTCCCCTTCCCATGGCAGGGGGTTGGATCTGAATGATCTTTAAGGTCCTTTCCAATCCAAACCAGTCTAGGATTCTATCGACACATCTGTGCTGGCAGCATGGGTGCTTCAAACTGCCACCAGTGTCACAGGCAGGAGGGCCAGGCTGGCAGAGGGAACATGCATTGCTGCATGCTGCAGGTACAGGAGCTGCTGGAGGAGATGCTGCTGCAGGAGGGTAAGTTCATACCCACTGTGCACATGGGCACATCGCTGCTGTGCCAGGGAGGTGCTGTCCCAGACACAGAATTGTATTCTGCTGCCCTTGGCTGTGGCCAGAGATTCCCCTGTGTGCAGGCAGGGCTCCACACAAGGTAACGGGGAGATGTGAAAGTGCCTGTGGGTCATGATCACATTCCCATTAACAGCTGGTCCAGGAGACACTCACCGGCAAGGAGCTGCATTTAATCACGCTCCCTGTTAGCATGAGGGCAGAGGCTCATCCTTCTAAGGTCACTGGGTTGATCTCAGTTCTGATGGCTGTAGGACAGCCCTGGCCATGCTGGAGGCACAAAGGGGATGGAAACACCCATTTCCCGGTTCAGCACTGGGAAGTGATGCCTGTTCTCCTAGGGAAAACTCAGCCTTACAGTTTTTCCTTAGTAGGATGAATCCAGAGGCTGGGAGGTCCCAGGCACCCTCTTCTCCCCTGCAGCCCCTCCGCAGCACTTCTCTTTGCCACCATTCTTTGGGCTTTGAACCAAGCACCCGCCGCTGTGGTGGTTGTGGCAGCAGCACTGAGGATGCTGCTACCCAGCACTGATGTCTTTAACATGCACAGGAGTCAGAGCTGCTCTGGAGCTCAGTGCAAGCCCATGCACAGGGTGAGCTGCACGTGCTGGTGCTGGCGGGCGGCGACGGAGCCTGTCCAGATCTGAGACTTGATTTTCTCTCACCCTGGCTTCTTTCCTTTGTAGCTAATAACAAACCAAGTCCATTCATTAAGAGGAGGAATCTGATCCTGTAATTGAGGAACGATGGCTTTGGAGCTATTCTTAGCTCACTAAAGAGCTGCGTTAAGAGGCAGATTTTGTTTTCACAACCCACCTGGCAACTGAGAGAGTTCTTGTCCAAGGCTCTGCTCCTGCCCTGAGCTTTGGGTCCAGGCATATGGCAGGGAATTCACAGGGAGCCATCTCCTTGCACCCCGGGATCGTTTCTGTTTTCAGATGGGAAGAACCAGGCAGTGCAGAAAGGAAGGGTTTGTCTTTTGCGCCTGATAATACTGTTATTAATTCATATGATAGCACCAAGGCAGCCTGTCATGGAGAAAAGCCTGGGTAATGCTCAGAGAGGCACTGATCCTTTCCTTGCGGCTCTGTAGTTAAATGCAGGCAGCAGTAAGGAATGGGAGTCAGGGACATGAAGTTGTTTGGCAGAACGGGTAATACAGGAATTGGTGCTCAGTTGGTGGCACTGGCAATAAAGAAAACAGTCAGGAAACCTCTCCTGGATGGATCAGTGCGTACCTGCTGCCAGAACAACGGAACACAAAACAATGGAGCTTTGAGAGCTCAGCCTGGGAGCTGAAGCTGTGGCTGCCCCATCCCTGGCAGCATTCAAGGTTGGAAGGGGCTTGGAGCAACCTGCTGTATGGAAGTTGTCCCTGCCCGTGCCTGGACGACATTTAAGCTCCCTTCCAACAAAACCCAGCCTGTGATCCCATGAAAACCCTGATCTTGGCTCCCTCGGGCTACCGGAGCTCCCCTCACCCGCACGCTGGGAATCCCGACGGATGTGTCTGCACGGACCCCGCCTGCAGCGGCGGCTCGGAGCGAGCGCGGACCCCGTCGGTGCCGGGGCTCGGGCGGTCCCGGCCGGCGGTGGGGGACACGGCGGAGCCCGGGACGGACCCGCAGCGCTACCTGCTGGCTGCGGCCCTGCGGGATGCAGCGAGTACCGGGGGACGCAGGAACCTCCCTGCATCCTGCCCCACGCGGCCGCCCTGAGCCCCGGCCGTTAGCATGACTTGGTGAGGAATATTATGAGCTGGTGGGAGACACTGAAATGCTGCTTTACTGTACAAATAACGGTGCTCTGGATTGTCTTTTAGGACAAACGGCTTTTGAGGGGGCCAGAGATGCTGCAAGACCCGGCGCATGCCTGCTAAAGAAAGTTCCCAGCAGAGCCAAGCGGGATCCTGGCTTACCCTTCAGCCACAGGGAGGGTGGGCTTTGGTTTGTCCCATGTTGTCAGCTACAGCAGGAGCTTAACTACATAGGGTCCGTTTAACACAGAAATGCTCACGGATGTGCACTGTTGTGTGTGAAGGAGCTGCTTATTTCTACCAACATCTGCTAATGCAAATAACCAAAAGTGTCCTAGTTTTCTGTTTCCACAGGCATCCCCATACCCTCTCAAAGGCAGGACAAGCTGCTGCAGCTTGTCCCCTTGCAGGCGCTGGCTTTGTTTCCAGCTGGGACAAGGACTCTCCAAGGATGAACCAAGTCTCTTGTGCAAGGTATTTTTCAAAACAGGCGTTTATTTGTGCTAGAGCAGCTGGGGAACATTTCAACATACAAAATACTCTTTTCCAACTATTTTGGCAAAGAGAAGTTCATAATATAGATTCCTTTCAAGGCTTTAAAGAGCTTTTATCTTCTTTTTTCTTTCTGTGGAAGCAGAAGTCACTTCCCACTCTTGTGCTTGGTCTTCTGAGCGGCATTCCAGCTGGGATGGCTCTCCCACACCCAACTCCATCCCGCTGTCAGCGCACTGTCCTCCGCTTGATCTTCTTGGAGCCTTTCAGAGCCATAATCTGTGTTTATTCAGAGGTGCACCGTTAACCGTTCCTCACTGGTAGTCTAACGTCTGCAGGAGATAAAAACCTGCCCATGCACAGCGAGGGCACACGTGGGAGCGCGTGTGTCCGACCACGTCTCCATCCCATCTTCTCCAAGGCAATAATTTGGGTCTTTCACCCAGGGTGCTGTGGCCAGGACATGAGCCCTCCTCTGCCTCATCCTGCTCCTGCCCACTGTATTAGAAGGACACTGAGGAGGGCAGGGGAGAAGGTGGCTCCGGGGTCTTGCTCTCACAATGGGAAGACGTGGATTCGGGGCAGGATCTGCCTGCACAACAGTCCGCAGCCATCAATCGCAGGCGTGAGCTCTGTGTTTGTTTTTGTAATCCCCCTTTCTTTTAATTGTGATTTTAGTGGTGGTGAAAGGTGCTGGATTGACAAGCCGTGCAGACGGAAGGGCCTCTGGGCTGCCCCGGAGTTTACATTTACAAAGGACACAGAGAATAAATAGAAGACAGTGTTTAGAGTCCTCTGTAGACACTTCAGACTTGCTTATAATTCTGCAGCAATTCCATCACCTCCAAAGTGATTGATGCTTTCTATAAAGTCTTGCCTTAAAACATTTTCCTATGTGTCAGGAGGAGAAGTTTATTCCACTTTACCGAAAGGGCAGGATTTGTATGGAGCTGAAGACTGAGTCCTTCCCAGCCCCGTCCTCAGGAGGAAAAAGAATCCAAGTGCTGGAAAAAGAGAGGCTGACCCAAAGCACGCCTATGGTTTGTTGTTAGCAGGGTCTAACACTGAGTGTTGAGAGGGTGCTGTAAGCAGGGTGGGTGTTACAGGTTTTCATTTCACTCAGTTTATCTTTTCATTCAGTAGAAACACCAAATGTATCTGCTTTCAACAAAGGGGAAATTGTATTTTTCATTGAATCACCAAATACATTGAAAAGAGACTGCTTTGGGAATGGAGCTGCCTGAGTTCTGACCAAAATGCAACAGGTCACAGGCTTTAGGTCTAAACTTCGATGGAAGAAGTTTGGGCGAGTGGTTTAGCATGGAAAATTCAGGGCAAGGTTATGATTTTTCTCACCATGGCAGGTTATCCTTGGAATGCTGCACCACGGGGCTTTACATGGGGTTCAGCTGCCCCAAGGCACGGGCAACAAAGGCAGTTCAGGTGAGTTTGGAAGCTTGGATGCTTTTCCACACAGATTCCCCAGAGCCCTTGTTGGAAGCCAGGTCTGCCTTCCCACTGCAGCACTGGTGAGGGGCCTAATGCCACAGAGCGATTGAGGGAGGGCTCCTCAGTGCCCAGACCAGCTGGTGGTGTAAGCTCCATGCTTTAAAAGACAAGGAAGAGCTACCTAGGGAGACACCTGGTGATGAAAACATCCTGAATGGACACCATTGTGGCCACCACCCCACAGCAGGGGTTGGAACTGGATGAGCCGTAAGGTCCCTTCCAACCCAAACCATTCTGTGATTCTATAACTATAGTGGCCAGTAAACCACCACATTTCTTTAAGTACTTGCTGAACAAAGTCAAGCCCCATTTCAAACTGGAGCGCACTCAAACCCCTTTGTCACTGGCTGTGGAAATACTGAGCAGATGCTCAAGGGAGCACTGTTTGCTGAACTGCATCGCTCAGTTGCCTGAAGCAACACATGCTCAGTGGCTTTTGGTGGTATCACTGGCGTCACCCTCTGCCTGTCTGGTTGCTGTGTTGGCTGCTTGCACCAGACTCACTCCTTGGCTGTAGAAAGCAAACCGAGGGGTGCTGACGTGATGCTGACGGTGCTGGCAAGGAGCTGGGGTCTCTCCTGTCCCACTCCTGTCCTGTAACATCATTGGGATTTGGGCTGTTTGTGCCATCGCACTGGCTGCTGCCGTGCAGCCACAGGCACTGATTTATCACCAGGCCCACTGGCGAAGGAATTAGCTGTGTCTGCCTGCATATAATCTCTATTTTGATGCTTTAGAGAGAACCTGATGTTAGTTCAGCTAATTGTCTGCTAAAGACTCAGCTCCTTCCCCACTTTCGTCCTAGATTCACCTTTTTTTCTTTCCTTCCCACAATGGCCTCAGGTAAAAGACAAATTGCAACATATAAAAAATGACCCCCAGCCACTTCATTTGAACCAGAGAAGATAACAACAGGCTGGATGCAGAGCTGGATTTATGCTTTTCTCTCCAAAGGAGCCCTCTCCTCCAATGATGGCTGTTGACTGGTGCGAGCAGCATCTGAAGCAAATTGAGGGTAACCTTTTGTCCTGCATGGATCTTCCAGCAGGGTTTGCTGATCCCTGGGACATCTGCAAGCCTCATGTTGGATTTTGGCAGCTGCTGAGCCCATTGTCAGCCAGTTCCATTGCATTGGCTGGTAATGGATAGAAAGACGTCTGCCAAATCGGCCCTATGCATGCGGAGCTGCGTGTGGCTGGGAGCATCCCCCTGCTCTGCCCAGGGGCACAGGGATGGTGCTCAGGCAGCTCTGCCCTCACGTTAGGGCCTCTTCTGATGTGTTTATCAGTCTGTTTATCCACCCCAAGCTGCAGCACTTGTTCTTGCCTCACCTCTGAGTTCTTGGGTGTGTGCAAGTGCCTGGGCAGCATCTGGGTCTGACATGGGGAGGAGCTGGGAAAGCAACCAGCATCTCACCCTGCCTGCTAAGTCAAAGGGATCTGGGGTTTTGTGTGTCCAACAACATGGAAAAACGGGAATGATGCAAATCAAAAAGAGAAGCTGTGATGCTTAACCTCTGGCTTACAGGCTGTTGGACCAGCAGCTCAGGGATGAGAAGCGAAATGTCAGGCATGATTCCTGTGCTGCGTTTTGGGGCTTAGGGCGTTGGTAATCAGTTTTTCCACGTTTGGAGGTGTTCATGCGTCAGTCACAGCTGGGTCACTGTGACAACGTCCCTCTCACGCACTGGTCACAGTTATTGGGGAGAGGACAGACAGTCCCTGCAGGTTCCACTCCAGAACTGAGGTTCAGGTTTACTTGCAGGGGGAGATGGGAAGCTGTGTCCCAGCCCTGTTTCCCTGGAATAGGCAGATCCTGCACCTCAAAGCAGCCACCGTGGTTGGGAGGATGCGGCTCAGACTGTTGCAATCAGCTGTTGGTCAGCTCTGCAGCTGGTCCTGGGTAAACACCGACCGTCAGCTGCTCCTTCCAGGGAGCCCTTGAGAGGCAGTGAGCTGCAGCCCTGAATCAGTCCATAAATTGCACACCTCAGTGTGGTTTCATTTTGATCCCTTGATGTTCACTTCTTTTCTCCTGCCAACTTTCCCCTGCTGTTCCCCGGTGCCAGGAGCTGGTTGGTTGGGCACACCTGCATGTTCAGATGCCACAGTGCTGGTGCTATGGATCCACCGCTGGTGATGGAGCTGCCCCTCTCGGTGCATTCCTGCAGCTCTCTGCACTACATGGGGTCCCCCTGACACATGGGGCACACAGAATGTTAGTGGGGGACCCTCAACCTGGTTCCTTTGCTGCAGGGATTTCTGCACAATCTGTGTATTATCAAAGTGATGCATTAAATAAGCAGCAGCAGCAGGCAGGGAGGCTGCTGCAGAGAGTGGAAATGGGGTCTGCTCTGATGGACATCCCCAGGCAGGGTGGCATCGCCGACACTGGCAAGGGCACAGGGCTGCACTCATGCATGGGGGGGAATTCCCTCCCACTTGGGTCTCAATATCAGTGGGGCATTCCCTAAAGCATGACTGTCATAACTGTAAAACCTCAGGCACAAGCACGTGTTGAAGAGAGCCCCCTGACATCCATGTTGCTGTGTCGCCCTCCCGGCCATCCCCTTCCCTTCAGTTCAACAGCTCATTTTCTGATTTATGATCGAAATCATAGGACACTTTATAAAACATTTAATTGCATTTCATAACCTCTTCCCATAAACCATCCACAGCATGTTTACAAACTTCCCATCCCTTGTTTCCTGGCTCTCACAGCAAATGCCTGTTGCGCTGTGGCTGCTGCAGTGGTACCTGGGGCAGCACCAACTGTAGCTGCAGCCGTGGAAGAGCCTGGGCTGCTCTGGAGCTGAGCTGGGCTTTCCTAGGGCAGGAGGGGCATCAGGAGCTTGGATCCTCCAAGGCTGACTCCTTGTTTTCCAAAGATATGCACCAGAATGAAATGAGACCCTGTGAGCTGCGGAGGTAACAGCATCATTGCATCCAAATGGTGCCGCTGAGAGGGTTTGAAGAGGATCCTTGTGAGCCAGTGCAATGCACCTACAGCCCAGCAGAGCAAAGGCAGTGGCACAGGACTGGGATTGTGTGAAAGGTGTTTTAGTGCTCATGGTCTCAGTCCTTTGGCTTTACAAACCTTTCCATGGAATCTTGGTGCAGAGCTGTGCCCTGCATCTGTCTGCAAAGTGGGATTGGGTAGAAAGCTCCAGGCAGTGACCACTGTATCAGCTGCTTTGCTGACATTGTCCCGGTCACCTTCTCCAGGACTTTTTCCTCAAGGATAAGGACGGAGGTAGGGACGGATTCACCTCCATCCTGATACCTTCCACTGACAAATGACTCAACAAACAGTGAGTTGGAGGGGCAGTGTATCCTCCAACAACCCTCCTCACCTTGGCCAAGCTCATCTTTTTCCTGCCCTGATGCTGCTTTTGCCATCACCCCTTAGCAACACCAGATGCCATCTCCATCAGCCAGTCCATCCAGCCCAGGGAGCTGAGATTTCCATGAGCACTGGTCTCTGCTCTGGGCTGTGACTGTTCTCCTTATGTCTTAGCTAAGAAATCCCTGTTCTTTTTTTAGCTTAGCAGATTGCTGCTGCTCTCCACTGTATTTTGGGGTTTGTTTGTTTGTTAACATACAGTTATGTTATAATAGAATACAATAACAGTTAATAATAATACAATAATAATTATGCTATACTATAATACAATATGTTTGCACAATATAAACAAACTGGAGATCGCATGAGACTGCAGCACTCAGCAAAGTGCCTGATTGGTACGAAGGAGAATTTCCACACAAAAAGTAATGACAAAGCACTGGTTTCATCCCCCAGGATATGAAATGTGCACAGATAAGTTATATCCAGAAGGTCAACAACTTTTAACCTTCATCCGTTCAAATCCAAGCCACTTTCCCAGGAAGTTCAGCTGCAGGCAGCTCAGGAGACTGCAGGCACTTTGGCCAAGGAGCTGCGAGTGCTGCTTCATGCTTCATTGCTCCACGTTCCATGCTCTCAGCTGCATTGCTCTATGCCCCATCACTCCGTGCTCCTTTGCTCTATAGCTCCATGGGGGACAGCAAAAGCCTCAGTTGTGGGGCTTTAGGCTGCCAGTGCAAGGTGAGGGCTTGCCTGGCTCAGCCCAGCACTGCAATAATGCTGTAACATTATCGGCAGCAAATGGCCCTCAGTGTGTCACTTATAGGAAGCAGAAAAACAAACAAACCCTGAATAATAGCCCAAACATCTCTGTGGAACTTGCAGCTTTCTAACTTTATTTAAAAAAGAAGGGGAAAAAAGTCAGTTTTTCCTGTCAGAGAATCGCTATCATCACGCAATGGCACTTAGGAATATTATAAACAGCCGTGTCAGTTTATGGGGATGAAGATGTTTCCTGTGGCTCGCAGTTTTCCTCTCCTTGGAGGGCCAGGAGGAATGGCCAGGCAGAGCCAGGGCCTCGGAAATAAGGGATTAGTGCTCCAGTTCTTCCCAAAGCACTTCTTGCAGTTGAGGGTCTCCTCAGGCATGGGCATCACCCACATGGAATGCCCCTTGCTAGGGCTGCGGTCCCCCCACCATGGCTCTGAAGCCTCCCTGGGAAATCCCTCTCATCTCCCTGGTCTGATCCTCATTGAACCCCAGATCAGCACCTTCCCTGCCTGTGGCTCTGTCAGACATGAGGCTGTAAATCAGAGCCCAGGCCGGTGTGGCTGATCTTTGCACAGCCATGGCAGAGGAGGCAGCGGCTGCTTTGGAAGGGTGGGGAGGAATTATCTCGGCAGCGAAGGAACCACCCTGGTCTTGTTGCTGTTGTTTGCCCTTTGCTGCACTCTCAGTTGCAGACTTCTGTAGTTTGAACCCATCACCCCTTGTCCTATCACTGCAGCCCCTGACGAAGAGTCCCTCTTCAGCATCCTTGTAGTCCCCTTCAGGCACTGGAGCTGCTCTGAGGTCTCCCCTTCAGGAGCCTTCTCTTCTCCATCTGCCCCAGCCCCGCTC
>JAOEHY010029947.1:0-39621 GCA_025447955.1 Psilopsiagon aurifrons | reverse complement strand
GTCCCTGCAGGCCCTCGTCCAAAGCCCCTCTCCAGGTTTCCTGCAGCCCCTTTAGGCACTGGAGCTGCTCTGAGGTCCCCCCCTTCAGGAGCCTTCTCTTCTCCAGGCTGCCCCAGCCCCGCTCTCTGAGCCTGGCTCCAGAGCAGAGCTGCTCCAGCCCTCGCAGCCTGCTATTGCCTTACTGCAATCAATGAGAGACCATTTCTTAACAGAGCTGAGTTAGAGTCAACAGTGTCCTGGCTAAGGGGAACGTTGGAGCATGAGGATAATTAATGAAATCTGATCTTTTATATGTTCACCACTTTTCATCCATAAGGATCTGCTGACACCAGGTTTTGGTTTAAGCTCCCTAAAGACTTTCTAGATACTCTTGTGCCTTTTACAGTGAGGGATGCTACCGGATATTACTGGACCATTTTTGGCATCAAGCACCACATCCTCTGACAGAAATAGCCCCTTCTTTGGCTGCATTTCAAAACACATTCCCATCTGGCAAAAGCCTGAAACTGCTGGAGCAGTCTGGCTTTTTCATGGAAAGCTGGAGCTGCTTTGGCACTGCTCCTCCTCAACATGCAAACAGAAACTTACACAGGAATAAAGGCAGAACAATACCCTGGGTGTAAAAGGATTAAACTGAGCTTTGTCTCACCTTCCAGTCTCTGTCCCCAGCACTGTGGTGTTCAAACCTGTATTTTACTGTGCAATCGTTGAAGGTTTGTGCATTGGGTGGAGGCTTCCACTCTATATCGAGAGTGCCCAGGAGGCCAGGATCAGTGATGTGCAGGTCTTGTGGGGCAGCAGCTGCATTGGAAACAAAGCAGGAAGGAAACCAGAGTGTGGAGGTAAAGGGAACAAACACAAACCCCTTGCGGGATTGGATGACTTGAGAAGTGAGGCTGCGGGGTGCAGAGGGAAGCGCTGCTGGGCCAGGTCCAGCCCTGGCTGTGTGACATGCACAAGCACAAGTTTCACACAGAGAAGACAGTGAAGGACCAGTGAAAAGGCACAAAGGATGCTCCATCTTCGTCACTCTCAAGAGCCGTTGACCAGAATGAGTGTCCTGGGCTGATCATTCCAGTCCTGACTTTTAACTCGTGGCATTTACTGACTGAGCATCCTTGCAGACTCATTCAGCACACACACCAGCATAGGATGCCAGGTCACAGCCTGCTGCCATTCCCTGACCATAACAGACACAAACCACCCAGCCTGCTTCCAATACTCAAGTATATTATAGAATGATGAGAACAAAACAAGAGAAGAACAAGCAGCAGTAAAGCAGAGAGTTAAAATTCTTATTCTGTACATCAGCTGTACAAAAGTGTGCTTTTATAGTCAATCTGGCTTTTATTAAGCTATTGTAAGGTACTATCATGTTAATAAATCAGCATATATCATGGATGAAGTCTGTACTAAGATTTGCTGCCTAAAAGCCCAGCTGTGTGCAGAGCTGCCATTGATAAAAGCTGTTTGGCTGTTCAGTTTTATTAGTTAAAGTAAATCAGGTTTTGTGACATTGACAGTGATTTTTCTCCACTCTCTAGAGCTGAGGCTATCCAGGTCCATTGGGGTTTCTGCACATTCACTGCATGATACCTGTTTTTCCCAGTGATTTGGAGCTCATCTCCTGGCAGTGCCAGTCCAACATGGTCACCACTTCTCTCCGTGAGTCTGGCCATCAGGTCACTGCTTCTCTGCCCCCATTTCCATGTCTCTATCAGGATTTACACTGTTTTCTCCTTCTATTTTTAAATAAACCCATCATGGAAGCAGACCCTGAGAGCAGATTCCAGTAGGAGACGATGCTCTAAATCAGACTTCATTGTGCTCCTTGGGAAGCTTGCAGAGAACATCACTGCAGGATTTATTTCTCCCAAATGAAACACACCTCAGGCAGTAATCTTAAGATCCCACTTTTCACAGCTCCAGGGAAAGTTTTTTGTTATGTGAGATGGCAAAGCAGGATACCATGGCAATGCATCAGGGAGCAAGGAACAACAGACTGTAAGGACTTGGAGACAGATTCAATTTTATGTCCTTTTCTGTGTAACAAATAGCACTTCCCCACCACTGATCCCATGGAGGCAGCCTGGGCTCAGAGGGGCCGGTGGGATTGCTGCAGCCCCCCCCCCCAGGGGCCCTGCAAGTGCAAAGCTTCAGCATTCAGCAGCCCCATGTTCTCAGAGGAGGTGAAGGGCTGAGATCAGTGCACTACAGCAGGCACAGGTTTCCCAGCACGGGCAGCCCTGATCCAGCTCTGGGATAACAGCACAGGAAGGACGTTGAGCGGCTGGAGCGAGACCTGGCCAAGGGGATGTGCTGCAGGGCTGAGAGCTGCATGTTCCTGTGCTTGGGAATATCCTCTGGAGTGGGTAAATGCTGAGCGTCGCAAACCAGGAAGAAAAAAGCTCCCGGCTTTTGCTTTGAGCCTGGCGTTCAGCCATCAAGAGAGGATTGGATTGGTCCAAAATAGAGTTTTGGACCCAAAACAGTTACACTGTTACTGTGTTTCCATCCTGAGCCTGAACAGAATAGTAGCATTTTTACAAACCAATGGCAGCTGTAAAGAGGAATTCTTGCAAAATCAATTGCGATTGGATTCCAAGGGGATGGGAAAGCTTCTTTTGGGATGTGGTTTGTGTTCAGGGATCTGAGTTTTTTGTTTTAAATGTTAGCACTGCCTCTTGCAGTCTTTCACGCTCACAGGATTACATGACTAACTGTCCTCACTCACATACTCACATCACTCGTATGGAGCAGGAGACTGGAAATGATCTATTTCTATTTTTTATAGAATCACAGAATGGTTTGGGTTGGAAGGAACCTCCAAAGCTCATCCAGTCCAACCCCTGCAATGAGCAGGGACATCTCCAACCAGACCAGGTTGCTCAGAACCATATCCAGCCTGGCCTGCAATGCCTCCAGGGATGGGGCGTCCACCACCTCTCTGGACAACGTGTGCCAGGGTTTTACCACCCTCCCTCTACCAAGTTGCTTCCTCACTTCCAGCCTCACCCTTCTCTTTTGGTTAAAACACATCACCCCTCATCCTGCTGCAACAGCACCTGCTGAGGTTCCCTTCCACCACCACCACCCCTCCCCCCCACCATGGATGCGGCTTGCAGGGCAGAAAGTGTTATCTCCCAATTCTGAGCACTCTGCTCCAGTGGAAGGTGTCCCTGCCCATGGCAGGGGTTGGAACTGGAAGAGCTTTAAGGTCCCTTCCAACACAAACCAGTCTGGGATTCTGTGATTCTTACACCTATAGCACAGTCTGTCTGCTGGGACCATGCTCAGGAGCATTTATATACCCAAGTGGTATTTACTCTGTCCCAGCCCTGTACCTGATAACTCTGTTAGCCGTAGATTTACCAGCACCAAAGGCAGTTCCTGCTCCTTTGAAGTTAACTCGGAAAGATACCCACTGAACACACACTGCACTTACACAGTTATTACAGAGCTGTGCATCCACCGCTGGCTCTAACACACACACAAGCAAAGCTTCAGCTGAAGAACTGACTTCATCACCCACCCAAGTCAATGCAGAGCACGCATTGGGCAGCGGCACAGCCGCACGCCAGCCCTTACCTGCAGGATGGGAAGAGGAGGAGGATGCTGCCGCGCAGCCCCACACCAGCGCTGTAGCGACAGCACAGATCCACTGTGAAGCCATTGGGAGGAGGGACATGAGGGGCTGTGCTGGCCGGTGCCTGGTGTCCTGCGGGGCGCGGAGGCTGGAGGGGGAGAGCAGAGCTGAAGGGCTCCGGCGCAGCGCTGCGGCCCTGGCACCCCCTCTGCAGGGTGCACGCTGACAGCAGCGCCTTTGTAGCCTTTACCGAGGGTGATTAATCATTTCCCAGGGGAGCCCCATGTGTCACGCCTGGGGATGGGAACACATGGCTGAGCCTGGCTTCGTGTGAAAGGGTTTCTGGCCGGCTTAACGCATTCTCCCCAGGCTCGTCAGCCTGTCCTTCAGTCACCACTGGTGCAGCTTCCATGGAACAGTGACACAGCCGCTGCCCTGCAGAGAGCCCGCAATCACCGACATCCCCCCTAAGATAGAAGCAGCGGAGCGCCCGAGCCCTGCCTCAGCCTGGGCACAGCGCATGCAAGTGTCACCGGTGCTTCCAGTGTTCCAGTGTCGGGGTTTGGGGACTAAAGAGAAGAGGTAATGCAGGAAGGGAATTTCCCTTCTAATTCATCCTCCAGCAAAAAGAGGAGCAATAACAACGTTCATGAGGAGTTCTCTTAGGTCTCAGGATCGTGTTTCAAGGGGACGAAGTTCTCTTCCTGAGCAGGTCTGCTGGAGAGGAGCAGTTTCAGGGAGGGGGCTTCCCTTTCCTGTAGGTTTCATGCTGAAGGTGGGTAGGAATCACTGCCTATGGGCACACCAGCCCAGGCTGCTTCTCAAGTACATGGATTGCAGGTAAAAAGAATTGGTTTCTCTTTCATCTTTACATATAGATACAGGTATAGGTAGAGAGCAGAGAGAGAGCAGGGGACAGAGACAGAGGCTAGATATACAAATAGATATACATATAGATATAGATATGAATATGGATATCAATACAGATAGATTTATAGCTATAGATACAGACCTATATCTAGATATGGCTATAGTTTCAATCTTCCTGAAAGCTTAGGGCCACTGCTTGAACTCTGCTTGTGTAAGAACACAGCAACATCCATGTGAGCACATGGCGCATCACTGAGCTCCTTCTGGATTACAAATCCCCTTTGCACTGTCCATGCAGCCCCGGCATCCCAGGCCCTCCTCTGGCACAGCTGCTTCCTCTCAGCACCAGCAGCTCAGGTGCAACCGTACAGAACTGGGGGTCTGCTGAACGCAGAGCTTCCAGTGAGGGGTGGTCTGGGGGAGCTGAGGGTTTGGGCCAGCAGAACCCCTCAGTGTTTGGGTCAGCAGTGGCTCAGGGGAGCCGGAGGAGGCTGTGCTGGGAGGGTGCAGCTTGGGCTGGGAGGAGGCAGGGGGATTTAAGTTAACCACAACTTGTTACTGGCAGCACATGGCAGCAATTGAAAATACAGGAATTTTAACTGCTCATTTTCAACTTAAACTAATATCACGTTCATCACATCAGTATAAGCAATACCAGTGACTTTCTGCTTGAAATGAGAACAGATGGAGACGTTCCAGTAAGAAAGAATGAGTGGGATTACTTCTTAACATATCAAATAGGACATAAACCTTGTGTCAGTAAAAACCTGGGAAAGGTCTCATGGCTGAGCCCAAGGATACGGCGATAAGGACAGCAGTCTTACAGAGCTGGGGACGACATCAGCTCTAACCCAGAGCACATGAATCTCGTTGGAGGAAGCTCCCTCCATTCCCGGCTCACTTCAGTTCATGTATTCACAAGGCGAGTAAAAGCAAACAAAGGCTCACATGGAAAGGCTTCAGATCACCCAAAGCTCTTACCTGCCCCCCCCAGGGCGCGGGGTCCGTCTGTGCTGAGCGCTGAGTTCCTCCGCAGCCCCGACACGACGCTGCTCCAAACTCTGCATCTCACAGGGATGTGGAGGCTTTTAAAGAGTCCCAGCTGGGATCAGATGCCTCATTGCAAAGGGGTTAAAGCGCTTGCATATGACCAGAGGCTTTACTAAGGCAGCCCCAGAGAGGGCACTGCTGGGACTGATGAGGTGCCGGCGTTAACTGCCGCTCCAGCTGCGCTCAGAGAGGTCTGAGGTACGTTTGAGTGTTTAAATGAGTCATGACAATGAAAACCAAATGGCTCAATCGGGGCACGGCTGCCTGCAAGCTCCTCGCCGCCGTGCCCCCATCAGCACCTCGTCCCATGCAGCTCCGGGCAGTGGTCCCCCAGCCCCAGCCCTGGCTTGACCACCACCAATCCGGCTGCTCCTGCCCCTCGGGGCTATGTAGGAAATACACAGAATCATCCATCCTTTTCCGGCTCTGCTGTGGGCTGGGCACACCAGCACAGCTCGTCACAACCTGCTCTAGTGGAAAGTATCCCCGCCCATAGGACAGGATGAGCCTGAAAGTCCCTTCCAACACAAACCATTCCATGATTCTATGAACATGGCACTCACTTGGCCTCGCCTGAGACCATTTAATTCACCCTCCTCCCCTGCATTCCCCCTGTGAGCCCTCCCTCACTCCAGCCTGGAGCACCCATTGCAAGGCATGGGTGCTGCGACAAGCTGAACACCGGACCAGCCAGGCTCATAAGCAGCAATACAAAGGTGGGTCATCTCTGTATTGCCCTGCGTGTTAAGGGAAGTTGGTTGCAGCATTTTCCCCAAGGAGAGATGATAAAGGATGCTTTGGAAAGGGGAGGGCTATGGTTATTGCCCCAATAAGCAATGGGCTGTGGCTGGATCTGCCCATGGCCACGTCTGGGAGTACTGAGGGACCATTCAGAGATAGATAGTAAGAAGATGAGAAACCAAAAGAGCACGTCTTCTTCGTGGGGCAGGGAGACCACCTTCCAGCACCTTCACAAGACCTATGGTATTGCTGCTTGAATTGATGCCCAAATTAATGTGTTATTGCCTCCCAGCTGGAGTCAATGGGAATGTTTTGGAACAGCAAAGGCAGGATCAGGCTCCTTTCCACTTCCCAGTTATCCTCCCTGTTTCACTGTGTGCACACAGGTAGACAATGTGCTTGCGCTGGCCAGTGTTGCCAATGGCTTGCAGACCTGAGGGAGGCACCATCCCTTTTCAAGTGCGAAACCATTCCCATTGGATGGGGCTTGGAGCAATCTGCTCTACTGGAAGGTGTCCCTGCCTGTGGCAGGGGCTGGAACTGGATGAGCTTTAAGGTCGCTTCCAACAGGTTGGGATCTTATGGTTCTGTGAAGGCAATGGAGGCTCTACCCACAGATGGAGACCACTGAAGAGCTGAAGAGCCAAAGAGCCTCTTGCTTTGCATCTTTCAAAAGTAAAGAGCAGTAGAAATGGGTAGCACAAACCCCACTGCCTTGAGCACCCTGTGCATATTGGCTGTGAGCAGGTTATGGGTGAGTTCTCCCTTCACTGCAATTGCCTGGTTTCCTTCTGGCTTTCTGCAAAGGATAGGGGAAAACAAGTTGCTTGCTGCTGGTAAATGTATGGCCCTGCTGTCAGGGTTATGCAAGGTTAACATTTATGGAGTTTTCATTGTGTAAGCTAGTTAAGCAGAAAAGGTCACATTAGACAGATCATCTGAAACAGATGAGATTCATTTTCTAGTAGGGTGAATGCCAGTTCCTGAGTGCTGGAACATGGTCAGTTCCTGAGAAAATTGGATTGGAAAAAAGCAGAGTTGGGGTTTGCAGGAACCAGGCTCCACCACTGCAGCACCCAGGGGAGCAGAGCATGCATCTCCTGCTGCAAAGTGCCACCGGTGCAGCCTCCTCCTGCTACCCTCCTTCCCAGACCAGTGCCCTTTGCAAGCCATCAGCACTGTTCTGTTCCCTTTCATGTGCAATGGTGCTGATACCTGATGCGCTTGCTGTGCTTGTCCTCCTGCTGCTGGTAATGCAGTCTCCATGCTGGTCCTGGAGAAGAAGATCCACTGACGCAGAACTGGGCAGGATCCATGTCCTGTCCAGGTGGTGCTGAGTGAAGGCACTGCCCATGGATGGGAGGGTGATGCACAGGCTGGGTGGAGGTTGTCACATTCTGTGCTTGGCCAAGGTCCCCACCCTGCCTTGGGAAAAGGGAGAGCACTGGAGATATGGGAAGAGTTTGTGTGTGCTGGAGGAGAAGAGACTGGAGGGAGAAGAGAGGGGTTTTCCTGGCCCAACAGGGAGGTTGCTCCAGAAGAAGCAAATGAGCTGCAGCGCACCAGGGGAACGGCCTTGGCTTATCTTTCAGCCCAGAGTATCTGTCCCTCATCGGCGCCCTGTTTTACAGCCTGAGAATATCAACTATAGAACCGACTGTCCCACGCTTTTACATTGTCTGTCTGTGGATGTCTGGCCAGAAACCATTCATCTGAGGTCAGAAACCCCTCCCCACCAGGAAGGACTCCACACAAGTCAGCCACTGCCTTCTTCCCACTGGTTGTGATGGGAAGCACATAAATATGCCCCAACCCTCAGCCACTCCTGGCAGCCCCTTTTCCAGTGTCTTGGTTTGGTTGAGATTTGTCCCCTCACAGTTCAGGACATTTCTGTGCCGCAGCAGCAGTTCTGGTGGGTGCTTCCCATGGCACCGCAGTGCATGATCTGTTCCCTCCAGTCTCCGAGCTGAACTAAAAAGTGTGGTGTGGGACAGGGCAAAAGTAACTCTGGATTTCTTTGGTCCATCAAAATCACAGCACCCCCAAGAAACAAACCAGCAGCAGCTGCACATCTTCAGATCAGTTCACCTTATTGTGTGTGCCCTTTCAGTGCTTAAAAAGGGGCCTATAAGAAAGATGGGGAGAGACTTTTCAGCAGGGGCTGCTGCAGCAGGATGAGGGGTGATGGGTTTAAACTAAAAGAGGAGACTGAGGCTGGAGATGAGGAAGCTTTGTAGAGTGAGGGTGGTAAAATCCTGGCACAGGGTGCCCAGAGAAGCTGTGGCTGCCCCATCCCTGGAGACACTCCAGGCCAGGTCGGACAAAGCTTGGAGCAAGCTGCTCTAGTGGAAGGTGTCCCTGCCCATGGCAGGGGTTGGAACTGGATGAGTTTTAAGGCCCCTTCCAACCCAAACAAGTCTGCGATCCTATGGTTCTATGAATGCTACAGGAACAGACCAAAACTGCTCCCAGAAGGGGAAGGACATCAAGTAACAAACGGTGCTTGACTCGATGCAGTGGTACAACAGCAACAGTTCTCTCTACTCTCCCTCCTCTTTTGCAGCCTTTAGTTTGCAAAGACAGGAAGGAGGGAGCTCTTTGACCATTCCCTGCCATTTCCTCAGAAACAACACAATCATTATTTAACCAGTATTCCTGAGAAATAGTGGTTGGTGTTGAGTGAGCCAAAAATCACAAAACTACCTCTCTTGGCAGAAGCGTCCCCAATAGTTTTCACTGTGTGTTAGAAGCTGATGCCAGGGAGCATAATTTGCTGTTGCTTTCCTTTTCTTCTCATTTCCTTCTGATTACAGGAGAACTGGAGTTTCTGGAGATCAAAAGCAAGTGGCTGAAGTGAACAATGTCTCAACAGCTTATGAATTCCTGTCTCTCTGGAACATCATATTCTTACTAACATAAAGCAATATTTATACTAATATACCTGTATTTCTCACTCAAGCTGCAAAAGAATTCAAAGACCCCAACACTAACCTTGGAGCACAAAAATACCTGTGAATACACTAGGAGACAGCAGCAAACCTGCCTGAAATGCTGAAGAGCGGGGAATGTGATGTAGCTCTAACAAAAGGCTTTATAGAAGATCCCGCACACAGAGGATGCGTCTATATGGCGATATGGAAAGTTGTATGAATTCTGGTAGTGAAATTATTATACTAAACCCACAATTATAAGACTCCAAAGACAGATGTTTATGGAGTTGCTGAAAGATACAACTATCCCAGTAAGCTGGTCACATTGAAATGTTAGCTAAAAGCCCCTACAGCCATTCCACACACAGCCTGGTTGTTCTATTCCCCCGCTATAATGAAAACCATGTCAAGATGACATGAAGTCAGACCTTCAACTGGCACCGGGAAGGGTCAGAGAAGTCACCAAGTTCTAATTCTTCTGCCCCTGCTGGTCACTGGAAGCGCTTGTGCCCAGTTGTGCACCATTCAATCCTGAGGGCAGCGTTAGAGCTGTGACAACCAGGTAGGTGTGTTATACTCTACAGCTCTGTAATAAGAATACGATCAGCCTAAGATTTCCATTATTAGTGAGGCCAAACTAATTAAACCACAAACAATGACACAGACATTTTGAGGTCACTGCAACATTAAACGGCAAACTTTCATTCTTGGAATGGTTCGAACAGCTGAGTGGTGGCTGTAGCTGATCAATGTGTTTGAACACAGAACCAGGGATAGCAGAGCCCTGAGGAGCCAGGGAGGTGTTGGACTTCTTTAGTTTTCTAAACTCTCTTCAGACTCCACAATAAAGAGCCTGGGAACAGCGATGCTGAGCCGGGGCTATGTAGCTCCATCCGTCTCTGGATTGCAACCAAAGAGGGATGTTAAAAGGATAAAGCCATGGCAATGACTTAACTGATGTACATCAGCAGCCGCAGGCACATGACGCGCAACTGGAGTGCAAGCAGGACACTGGAGAGGCTGGAAAGGTGCCACAGCATGAGAACACAGCTCACAGGTACCTGAAACCCCAGAGGAGATGAATAAACTACAACCACAGCTACAGAACCTGAATTTCCTTCCGTCATGTCGGATGTAGCAGTTGCTGTGAACCACACAGAAGGTGACCTGTGCCCTGGCCAGATCCAGCCCTGGGAGCACTTCTGCCAGCTGGAGTTTCCAGATTGGATGAAGCCGATTGTGAGCATGATTGAAACAATACTGTTCCAAATGTATGTACTATAAAACACTGGGTGGTCTTCATGCTGTTTACGATAGGAGAGCATTTAAAGACCCAGGTACAAGTGACAGTGTCTTTATCTTGATGTGTTCTCAGATCTGTTATCCCTGTTGGTCACAACCAAAGTCCTAACCTACCCCATCTGTCAGTGTCCTATTGCCCTGGAATTAGAGTCAATGATTCTTCTGTTTATCACTGTAAAAGAGATAGAATCACAGGATGGTTTGGGTTGGAAGGAACTTTCAAGGCCCATTTAGTCCAACCCCTGCAATGAGCAGGGACATCTCCAACCAGACCAGGTTGCCCAGAATCACATCCAGCCTGGCCTGGAATGTCTCCAGGGATGGGGCACCCACCACCTCTCTGGGCAACCTGTGCCAGGATTTTAGCATCCTCATTGTACAAAGTCTCTTCCTCACATCCAGCCTGACTGATGAGGGGCATTCATCTATCAAAATGGCAACACAGACACTTGAAAGAACATACAACAAATCATCATCATTTACTACGAATATAGAAAACCTGAAGTGAAATCATGTTGAATAACTTGACTACATGAAAGTTATGAAACAGTCTGTATTTTATACACAGCGTATGTACACTGGTTTGGAAATGGAGGTTTATCCATGCAAATTGAATACAAAAAACCTATTTACAAAAAGTAACAGTAGCAACAGTTTTCAAAAGAAACGTCTATGTTGGAAGCTCCAGCAAGGATGGAAATCCTGAAAACAGACTCCATACAGTACTGTACAAGTTGACAGTCTTGGAAGTGTGGGAAGAAGATGCACTTTACAAGAATATGAGATGCAAAATGAATTAAAACACTCTATCAGGTATATACACAATGTCAGCATCTGTTTCTCCATGACCGCCCCCAGTACCTCAGAACTGCTCCTGCTCTGCACACATTTACACCTCCACCCCGTTTATGATGCATTTTCTGAGTTTTATGAGTTACGAACCAAAACACCCGAACACCAACAGTCACGATTTCCTTGTTGTAGAGGTTACACCATAGGAGGAAGCACTCGTGTTACTCCCAACATGATCGATAAACAACCCTTCCTCTACAGCCCTCCCAGGGATCACAGGCTCCCATTACCTGCTGGTGCAAGAAGCAGGAACTCCCACTATTGCAGCAGTGCTTAGCATGAGGCATCGCTTCAGGGAATAGCTGGATGAACATCTGCACTTTCATGCTGAGCGATGGGAGGCCCCACACCACAACCAGATCGCACACAAATAGAGCAATCCTGGGAAAATTGCACTGCTTCACTCCTGCGTACAAAGGATCCTTGTGCTTATTTCCAGGTATTCTCTATTTCCCAATCTGCCCTCATAAAACTGTAGTGAAAAGAAATGTTGTGTTTACCTTATTTCATGCGAATCTGGATGAAGTGAGGAAACTCTCATCAGTGTCGAGGATTCACTTTTAGTGAGTGACTTCATGGTGTAGCTCAGTTCCAAAACTATGGAGGGAAAATTCTGGTCTCACTGAAGTCACAGAATCATTTGGTTGGTAAAGACCTTTAAGATCAGTGAGATCAACTGTAAACCTAACTCTGCCAAAACAGAAAGCTTCCCAAAACAATCCCATTTGCTGTCGGTTTGAGCTCGTCTTCTCCCTTCGTATTTACCAAGATACTGAAGTAGTCTTGGAAAGTTTTTGGTTCCGGTTATTTGAAGATCAGGGTTTGAACATGTGTACGGAAAAAGCAGATTAAACATTCTTCTTTGAAAATGTACTTGGCTATGGAACATCTGAACTGAAGCTGACTCATTATGTCATTTTTATAATCATACAACCCCAGACTGGTTTGTGCTGAAGGGACCTTAAAGCTCATCCAGTTCCAATCCCTGCCACAGGCAGGGACACCTTCCACAAGAGCAGCTTGCTCCAAACCCCATCCAACCTGACCTTGAACACTGCCAGGGATGGGGCACAGTCACAGCTTCTCTGGGCACCCTGTGCCAGTAAAGAATTTCTTCCTTATATCTAACCTGAACTTCCCCTATTTCAGTTTGAACCCATCACCTCTTGTCCTATTGCTACAGCCCCTGATGAAGAGTCCCTCTCCAGCATCCTTGTAGCCCCCTTCAGATACTGGAAGCTGCTCTGATGTCTCCACGCAGCTTCTCTGCTCCAGGCTGAACAGCCCCAATGTCCTCAGCCTTCACATGGGAGGAGCTTCAGCCCCTGATCATCCTCATGGCCTCCCCTGGTCTCCTTTACTGAAGGAGTTCTTTACTCAAGGCCATCTCTGAGACCCTTCTTCTCTCCTTCTTTGCTGACGAGCAGAACATCCCTTGGCTTCTGTGAAGCTTTGATTTCACCCAGACATTCTTACGATTCATGTACTTCTTGTTTCAACTGTTTCCTCTACATTTTATGACCATTCTAGTTCTTTTTTGGAAGGCCGCTAGGTGTAGATGGCTTTCTGCATCGCCAGCAGCACCCCAGCTCACACACCGCATTAGCAGTGTTGCAGATGTGAAGCACGTCTGAGATACTGTGTGGGAGGCAACCACACTTTACCATGGTTATTTTAATGTCACTGCTTTAAGACCTCACAATATCTGGGGCATTATTGCTTAAATGAAAGCTCTTTCACGTGTGACATACTGCATCCAGTGACACAGAGAAACAGAACATATATACAAGACCAGGGGCCCCGTCAGCATGTTGATTCACTCTGTAACTTATAGTTCAGACCACATGACTGCAGCAACTCTATAGCATTCACAATGAGAAAGCACCTTAGTTACCTCTTAAGTTTATTAGGAAAACTTAATGCACCTTCCTGTAGTTTTTCATTGTGACTTTACATCCTAAGTAAAAACTAAGTAACTACAACAGGAAGGGAAGCAGGCCTCACTTTAACCATCCCATCAGCTGTACCAAGTATTCATTACTGGCACAGAATCCTACAGAATAGGAAAAGGGTATCTCAAACATACTAACTCTTGGGAGCAGTGATTCTGGAAGCACAGCAATTCACCAATGACACTGGAGAAGTTTCCTGGAGTCAAGAGGAAGGAGGAACATGTTTTAATGACCAATGTGAAGTCACTAGATCTGTGAACAAACAGAAGTAACCAAGATGATGCTGGGAATCAAATGGAAAGGGAGAAAAGGGCATATTCTTGTACAGGAAAGACACCAACAATGTCCACAAGCTGCTTAAAAATGAAAATTCGCATTACAGAACTTGAGCATCTTTCTTCACAGTTGCTCCTAAAAAAAAAAAAAAAAATCATACTGGGAACAGCCAATTTCTGGAAGGCTTTAGATTATTATTTGTAACAGCAGCTAAAGGAAGCGGAGAAAAGATTTGTCCAGGCACAGTGGACCTTTTCTCAACATTGCTCTGAAGGATACTTGAAGGCCTTCATCTTTGTCATGCTAAAAAGGAAGCCCTGGAAGAATCATGATCATTCTTCCCAGTAAGCATGAAGAAGGCCATAATAATTTTCAAGGAATGGCAAAGTGAGACTGCTTCTAATTTGTGGGAAGAACTCCAGAGTACTAAGGAAAAAGTTATTTCAGCAGTTTTCAGCTTCAGAGGTACACTTCAAAGTAAATCCATTAATTTCATATACAGTTTTCAAGTTACTTAGGAAATAAGCTAAGCTTAAAAAAACCCCAAGACCAAACTGGTCAGCATCTGGCAAATGACATCAAGGGGATTCTTAATGTTTACACTGAGATGGAACTTCATCAATTTAGTTTGAGCAGGGAAAAAAAAAAAGTTACTTTACGATCAAAAAACATTTAAATATGACAAGGAAGTAAGTCAGTTTAAGGCAGATTAACTGAAAGCGAACATTTATAGTTAGCAATTCTATGGCTGATGTACTGAAAGAGAATGTGGTGGGTCTTGTCAATACCACAGCAGGGAACTGAAAGACAAAGACTTGCTCTTTTGAATGGCCGTGTTCTTCAAAAGCGGCAAACAAGCATTTTGCTTAATGAATTATATTACTTATTTGAGTCTTAGCATGACTTTCCAGGTAAGTGCCTTTAGCAAGGAACAGGAACGGAAGGTGTTAAAATGAGGCTTACGTGGATGATTTACAACCCAATTAGAGAGGTCTGAAATCCCACATTTCAAAGGTCAAAGCAATCCAGTTTCCTCAAACGAGTATTCGTGTAATCTAAGATTACTTTTGAGGGGTTTGCTATTTTACACCAACTTCTCCAGGAGCTGCACTGTAAGAAACCATCTAAACAATAGTGGATTTTAACTATTACACACCAATCACCTTGTTTCAAGGGGTTTAAAAAGAATCTTTTAAACAAAATCTTGTCAGCAGCAGGTTATTTTTCCTCTCAATTAATGATTTTAAGGACTGTGAGGAATAAACATTAACTCTCCAGCATTCCTTTACGAATTATAATAGATGGTGCCTTGATTAATTGAAAGAATAGAAACAAGTCTTGTTACCTGCTTGGCAAATGTATCCCTCAATCAAAATGAACTTAGCCTGAAACAGAAACTCTGTGGCAGTCTTCAGTGGAGCTACCTATCCATGGAGAACAGCCTAATGCAAACAGATTTATTACTAAATTATTAGCAACTCTTTTGGAGAACAACTCGACTGTGTATGGTTTCAGAATGTGCTCAAAACACTGAGACCTGATGCGGAAGCAAACAAATAGACAAACTTAGAGAAGCCTCAAAAACCCACCAGAGTGGAATGTGTTCTTTTCCCCATTTATCCAGAAAAGTCTAATGGTCTAATGTGTCAGCACAGTGACATTTGTACCAACTGATCTGTGTGCTAGGCCACACTTGTGTAAGTTACATATTAAATCCTGTAAACACTAAAAAGAGGAACAGTGATATTGCCCAACTAAATTATGGATAAATCTGCATAAAAATGTAACACGAGCTCAGGAGCAACATTACACAAAATCCTGAAAGTCACAGCAGGAACCTGAGATTTTGGCAGTTTTATCAAAATGTCCTAAATTACTCAGTGTGCATCACTAGTCCTCACCTCTTACTCACCGGGTGCATCTGTGTGTCCTAAAGAAAATCAGACAGCTTGTTCTTGTCCAACAATACATTAACCCAAAAGTGATTAGGCATTATCAAATTAAATATCATAAATAAAAAGTATTTACAGTATCTTCTAATTATTAGACAACAAAATAACCAATTCAATTGTGCAACAAACTTAAAAACACCCAACATCAAAAGTGTGAAGCGTTACTTAAATCTTCACGTACTGATTTTACAAAAAACTAGTAAAATATTTAAAAATTTCCATTTCATCTATTTTAAACAAAGAAATTGCAAAAATGTTTCCAACTATTCAGAGTTCTCAATTACACAGGCACTTCACATGTAAACAATCTACAGTACAACTGAAAAAAAGTATTTGGCACCAACCTAGAAGACTGGAAAAAACTCAATAAAATGTGTCCTTTTCCCATTGGATACTGCTTTGTGTAATCACCAGACACTCAGACTAAATACTGGCAATGTTAGAAGTGTCTAAGTTACAATGAGGAGTGCAAAAAGTAAGGAACACAAAGATGAAGCTTTCTGAGGGAGTGGAAGTGGGTTACAAGTGATCAGCCGCTCGCATTTCTGCCATCGCACCAGCGCTACATTTTTGTCTTACCTTGAAATCAAATGATTGACTGCAAAATTAAAAGTGAAGGGGGTGTGCTTTGTACTTGTAAAAGAATTCAAACAACATTTTCAATGAGAGATAGAGAAATCCAGCATTTAACTGTAACACTGTGAGGTGTTAAATGGCAGCTTTTAACTTAAATTAACCAGGAAGAGAACTGGATGCTACCACATCTCTTTGTGCATCCAATTACAAAAGTAAAGAAGGATAATTATGGTCTTTTAACTGCCAGCTGACTCCAAGGTTGTCATCTGCAACTCCAAAGTAAGGCTCTCTACAGCATCTGGACAGATAGTAGTTTCTGATGGCTTGGGTGTTCCCATGTAGGAAGCTGAACTGCTCAGAGGGATCCAAACAGGCAGATCAGATGGAATGTTGTCTGGTTCCCAAGGAGCTGTGTCACATGGAGGAAAGCTGAGGTACTTTCAACGTAGGCAATTCAAGCAGTGCTTGAACTGTGAGGCCAACCTTCACTAGCCCCCTTTCCTCCAGGATGTGATGAGGCAAGCAAAGTCTCTCCTGTAAAACAAAGCAGTACATGTATCAAGCATCATTCTCTTTTTCTCCAAGGCAGGTTCCCTGAAGTCACACGTACACCACTGAGACACTTACATAGAAAGTGTCTTTAGCCTTAAATTTCACATGTGGTTCTTTACCATAACAGAATGGCTACAAATTCATTAATTATATCCAAGATCAGTTTAAAGTATAAAACTACGAGGCATTAGAAGAGACACAAGACTGCTAATTTCATAAAGCCAAAGACTGTTTTCATAAGCAGAGCCAGAAGAACAGCTGATGGGCACCGTTGGCTCAGTGCTCTGCTTCCCCTCCCTTTGTTTTATAGGCTTATGAGCAATTTTTCTCTTGGGAAAGAAGGGTGGATAAATTGGATAATGAGCCATTCCCCAATCAAGTGCCGGAATTTCAAACTGAAAGATGACAAACTGGACAACTTCACCAAGTGCCAGCTGCTGTTACTATGATTCAGGAGGTAAATATTAGCATCTCTGTCTTCTGAACTGCCCGTGACTCCACACTAGACAGAAGCTGTGGCAAGGCAGTATCCCAGGCTTCTCAATACATTAACAAATTTTCCTGCTACACTAAAAGAGGTCAGAGTTTTTTGTCTCTCCCAATATGCAGGAAATAGTTTGAACTTGAGGGGTTTTCCCCCATCAAGCAGAGAAGGAAAAGGATAAACTTGGGCAACAGAAGCATGAATAATGGGCTGCAACTACAGTTCTGCTGAGGATGACAGCTAAGCAGTTCTGTAATTGCAGGATTGTTCAAGGCAGACAGAAATTCACAAAGTGAGCTGCTAAACTCAAGGCTTTCAAATATTACACCACCACCCTCTCTCATCAGTTCCTCTGTTTAGATAATTAATAAGGAGTCCAGTATCATTTTTACTATAAGGAACAGACTAGAAACCCATCAAGTAGCTTCCTCAAGCTCATGCCACAGGCTAGAAATGGGACTTCCTTTCATACATTGAAGTTCCAGTCAGTTTTATAGTCACTTCTGCTAAGTGAATTAAGCCATTCAAACCCCTCCAACTTCAATATTTGCTGACATATTTGTGGTTACTAGAAAGTCAAACATATTTGTGGTTACTAGAAAGTCAATAAAGCAATCAGTATACCTGTGATACGCCCAGCTTTTTACAAGCATCAAGAAAGTTCTCAACATTTCTTCGGCATTTTGCCATACTGAGTTTAGGCTGTAAAGACAGGACAGTAGATCGTCAGTCATTTCTGATGCAAATACAGTTACAATTGCTAAAACACAAGTTCTGTGAAAACTCAGTTTGTGAAATGAGCTCTCAAAGAAAACTTGAGTTTCTGTTTAGTGCTTCCTGCAGAAAAAACACAGTGAGGAATGTGGCCAGTTAACATGGTCAACATGATTCATGATGTTTTAGTACTGAACTTCACTAGCTTGCTTTCAGCTAAAGTGCAACAGAAGTGAGATAAACCACTTACCACTGCTGGCGATGGTACGTGGATGCTGGCAACAGAACGTGGCCTTATGTGATTGGCTAAATGACAAAGAACTACTCCGTCCATCAACGCTGCTCCAATGTCATCTGGCAAAATTACTTTTAACCTGGATTCAAGATTCTATTAAAAAGTCCATAAGTAAGTTACTTTCAACGTAAGCTAACTTTTGATTTTAAAGCATTCAGTTTCAAAGGGATACTTTAGTATTAAAGTGAAGTAAATGGAGATAACTCGAATTTTGTACAAATATCCTTTCCTCTTCAGCATAAACCTTATATTCCCTTTGCTTGCTTGTTGTTTTTTTAAATGACACACCACATACATTGAGAAAGACACTGAGGCAACAATTACCATGATACACAGCTCTCAAAGCCATTCCATGAACTCACTACTCAGAATAGGAAAGCACAGAATTCAAGGACAGAAATGTCAGGCTAAACACCTCACTGACTGTTAGCATGCACAATCTGTGGGGTGAAATCATACACAACTTTAATAGGAGAAAAAGAATAAAATAGAGGAACACAACCACTTTGGGTATTTCTCTCATGCAGGTGACAGTGAAATAGCTGAGAAAAGGGTGGCCAAGAGGCGCCCACACTTGTGTTGCAAAACAGATAAGTGGGAACCCATTTTTCCCACCCCAGCAACAAGCCTCTACTGCTCAGGAAGCGAACCAGACAAGACAGAAACAGCCTTCAGAGAAGTCACACCCCAAATTCCTCCTGCCTTGGAAAGCAGAGCTTATCTGATTTATAGTTAACTATAACTGTTCCATATCTTGAGAACAGAATTAGACAGAAAACAACTTACTGGAAGTCTGAAATTTAGATCCCATTCAGTACTGTATAACTTGCAGCAACTTTCTACACTCAAAAACCATTTTTCTATGACTATGACCATCTTCCTTCAAATCTCAGGTCAAACAGCAGTGAACACAAGCAGCCTTGTCATCTCTCTCCCTAGGAAAACCTAAAACCTCAGAAACCTAAAAATTAAGGATTTTCATTTCACTTCATTTTTCAGCTGCAACACATTTAGTTCCAGGTTGGCATTTAGTGGAATCAAAACCAGAGCCAATGTAGCCTGCTACATGAAATTTCTTAAGAAGTATCACTACAGAGATGCCCTTGTACAACTGTAATGATTTGCAGGCTTTTGTTACAAAGGTTTAAGTTGTTGTTATAAAAGCTTAAATTAAATGCAATGCACCTATACAGTACGTACAGGTACTTACATTGCGAAGCTGTCGTATTTGTTCCCTTTCTTCCCTTAAATGTTCCATTTTCCTTCTCATTGTAAATCCAGGATCCACAGCTCCATAGTCCTGGCGCGATGCACGGCTGAAAGCTGTTGAATATTAGTGAAGTTACTTTTCAGAATTCAGATTTAAAACATTGACTAATGACCAAAAGTCTCACACCAAGGGTAAAAACAGGGACAAAGCTGCAGACCTTTTTGGAACAAACATATTTAAGCATCCTCATGTAAAAGGTGCTGTCTACAAAACTTCTCTTTCAAATAAAATACAGAGATCATCTTTAAGTGCAAATGGATAACTGGAAAATATGGAGACAGAACTGACTTCACCATTTGAAATACCTGTTTGAGAGCTCCAGCTCCATCTGTACATTTTCCAAGCTTACTTTGAAATTGGCTTTGAAAGCATTTTCATTGTGTCTGTCTTTAATCAAGTTTAAATTCATTATGGAGACAAAAAAAAAAGGACAGAGCTCTCCAATACAACTTACATTGAGAGCTTTAAAATATGCATATATATATATACACACAGAGAGAAACGTGTTAAGTGTGCACACGCAAAGATACAGTGATTGCTTCTGAAGAGTTCATCTGAAAATAGGAAGTGTCTCATCCAGAAGTTCAAGAGTTCTTTAAAAAGGAGGTGTGTTATTACATTCCCTTTACATTCTTCACAGGCAGAAAGCCTTCAAATGACAAACCTATTATTTTACAGAACATTGGCAAATAAAACCTCTTCTGTACATAACTCAGAAGCCTCTAGATCCCAGCCAGGCATGTCCTGGGACATGCAACTACCCTGACTACCTCTGGCACTGAAGTTTCACACAACTGCTTACAAAGAAGAAGCCCTTTGGATCACCTCAGCCAGGCATACTCTGCTGCTGAGGGCTCACAGCCTCCTAATACGGAGATCATTTCACTGAATTAAATTAAACCTAGGAGCTGAGATCATTCTTTCTTAATGAATTTGCATGAAGACTGTTCCCTTAAAAACAGGGAAGAGCAGTATTAACTGCAAAAAGGATTGCACAGGGACTCTTCCAGTATTCACACAGACACTTGCAAACAAAAGAATATGGTAACTGAAAAAAATGTATTTTATCTACCTAGACTTCAGAGGATGGAAGGTCTGCTTTAGACAATACAGCTCTCTTATGAGGGCATGTCAGAGTCTTGGAAGAGTCAGTGTGCAACAAAGCACTAAGCCATGAAACTCCCGGCAAAGCTCTGCTCAAAGCTCACTTTCATTGGACAGACAAAATTCTGCTTCTCTTGAAACCCTCCTGCCTCAGCCACCAGGTCTCAAGAAGGAGCTGTTGCCCTGCTCTTTGCAGTGACAAAGTATGCACCAGTCAGTGCGTCTGTAAGCAGCTGCCTCTGTCCTTGCCAGTACCACATTCATGGTAAGTACACAGAATGGACTGCTGCATCTTTTCACAGCCATTCCCGCTCCCACATCCTCCATCTTTACCATCTGTGCCAGCCCAGGAAATAAATAATTGTTTCTATCATGCTATGGTAGAGAACTGCAGCTTACCTGACCTTGGTTTGAGACCAAATGGACCGTGAGTGTTACTATCTGTCCTTTCATAATCCTGTTAAGAGAGATAAAGTCAATTTTCTTCCATTCATTAAAAGAATTCACTTTTGTTCCATCAAGATAGCTTTTAAATTATTTTTGCCTGAGAAAAATGTCCTTCTGCTTAAGTGTAATGCCCTCTTTTGAAGGGGACAGTATGAAAGAGGAATAAAAGTAAGCTCTCTACATGGAGATAAAGTTGCCTTTGTGAGGAAGAAAAGCAGCACCAGATTAACTAAAATCTACTCTAATCCAGTTCCAAGTACTGCAAACCATTCTGTGAACGGCATTTTAAGCCAGCTGAAAGCAAACACAAGAATCCTTTCAACACTTGGTATCAAAATATTTCTTAGGAAATATTTACTTTCAATTATGAAGATCAGTTTTTTCTCATTTCACCATCTAAACCAAAATATGCACTCAGTGATTTGGTATGTACAGGAGATCTCACTGCTTCCACGCATTCCAGAATGAGATGTTCTCAATTCTGCTCCCTCAGGTTCCTTATTGATGTAAGGGGGAAACATGGTATGCTTTCTCAGAGCTTAGTGGATGCAGCCCTATGGACATCCCTTCAAAAGAGAAGCAACCAGGGCACGAGGCTGCAAAGCTGCAGCACAAAGGCAACAGCCAGAATCACCGAGGATGAAACTCCCAAAGAGTCAGCATTTTTGGGCTCCTTGTGATAAATAACACACTAACTCACACATTTCACTATAAATCCTCTGGATGGCTAGTGCACAGGGGATGCCCGCACAGTGTGCGGATTTCATTTTTGCTTTAATAGCTGCTTTCATTAAGAAAGATAATGGAGACAAAGTAATGCACCTTTCCACACACTGGTCAAAAAGAAGGCATCTAGGAGAGACCAGAGAGCTGCAAAGATAAATCAAGTTGTACCATCTGTCTCTAGTTTCTATTTTTGATTTCTTTTATGATGATGAAATATTTCTAATTGCGGTTTCAAAGGAAACAGCTTTACATCTGTGTGGTGACAAGTAATGCACACAAAGAAATGTTTGTTGAATGAAAAACAAACCCACAAACTTGTACCTCAGACGACACAGGAGACTGTGGGGACACATTAGTATTATCACTGTCTTGCTAAAAAGAAATCAAAGAGATGAAATTATAAAAATGAAGATTATGATTTCACAAGAAACATGGAATTATGAAATACACAATACGTGTGACATGCAACATTTGTCAAGCATGCAACAAATTGGCAGCAACTGAGCCTAAGAACATGTAAGTCAAGGAAACATTGTTCACTGTGTTGAGCATTACCTTCACATCCCCTCTGCTTGACAGGTGAGCTAACCTCCCTATCACCAAAGCAAGCAAATGTCTGCCTTTCTTGATGACCTTTTTTAAATGAAAGAGTTTAATTACTTTTTGCTGCTCTGGAATGCAGTTTGTTTGCATTGACTCCAGCCAATGTTCTCCTGTTCCATGACTCATAAGTGTTCAGAAAAAGACAAATGTAATGAAGTATTTTCTGAAATGTTTTACACAGTTACTGTTTCTCACCTCATCATTTTCATTTCCACTTGAACTCTTCCTGGAAGACTTATACTGCAAAACACACATAATTATTACTTTAAAATGGAAGTACAGTTTTCATTTGAACTAAATGGCTTGACAACACTCAGATGTGACTTATTACTGGTGAAGCTGCTGAGAAAAAAACCATATTAGAGATCAAAGGAGCTAAAAAGAAACACAACAGGAACATCTAGTTCCTAGGCCAGGCAAGATCATACTGATGCTGATGAGCTAAAGGCGTTTTCAAGCTAAATAATTTCATAATGTGAACTCCAGATACGACACATACTGTGTTGGAACAGACCTTAAAACTCACCCAGCTCCAACCCCTGCCATGGGAAGGGGCACCTTCCACTGGAGCAGGTTGCTCCAAGCCCCTGTGTCCTACCTGGCCTTGAACACTGCCAGGGATGGGGCAGCCACAGCTTCTCTGGGCACCCTGTGCCAGCGCCTCAGCACCCTCACAGGGAAGAGTTTGCGCCAAAGAGCTCATCTCAATCTCCTCTCTGGCAGGTTAAAGCCATTCCCCTTGTCCTGTCCCTATACACCCTTGCCCAAAGCCCCTCTCCAGGTTTCCTGTAGCCCCTTTAGGCGCTGGAAGCTGGAAGGTGTGCCAAGAGCCTTCTCCAGGCTGAATCAGCTCAGCTCTCTCAGCCTGTCCCCCAGAGCAGAGGTGACTGAAATCTGTTCACTTAGATTTTTTTCCCTTTTTTTTCCAAGGCAAAATTAAAGAAAAAATTAAAAACAAGCCCCAAACAACCAAATTCCTGAAAAGAGGACACAAGTCCATTAACTGCTCAGGAAGAAGATAAATAGCTTCTATAAAGACAAGAACATCTCTGAGGTGTATGGCATGCTCTGTTCTACCCAGAACTCAATTCCTTTTGAGGTCCCCAGCATTTCATAAAGACATTTGGTGGCAAAGAGCCAAGAAACTAATGTCTTAAGTGACAAGTTTAATTTTAACTCAACTTCCCACTGCTGATAATTCTCTACCATGCCCCAAACCACATTTTACCTGATGATGCTGGTACGACCTAATCTGCTTTGTCACAGGCAGGCACTGACCTCTGGTGCCCACTGGAACACACTACAGCAGCAAAGTAGTACTGACAGAATTTCCTCTCTGAAGTGCAATCTAATACACTGAGAAGATTCTGCCAAAGGCACAAATCATTCTTAGAACCATACTGCACAATATACTTTCCCTTGTGCTACGATAAAAAAATTAAGCATAAAATCACCCCAATTGGATGGGGAAGGAGCAATGACTGAAGATTCGTTTCTGTCTTCACCATAAGAAGACTGTAAATTACTTCATTTAAAGCAGTAATATTTTCCTGCACTCTCACATTACCCTAATAAAGAATACATGTTATTTAACTCTGACGAGCCAAATAAAAACCACAGGTTACATAGAGAATTAGAAGCAGGACAACCTTTGAGGTTTTCTTACCTTTCCTTCATATTTTTAATGAGCAGAAGAACCCGTATTAAAGTGCCCCCAAACCACACTTGCCTCCATTACCTTGAAATATTCTTTCCTGATCTGTTTACTTCTCCTTCTCTCTTCACTCTGCCAGATCACTGGCTGGGTTTCTGGCCAGTGCTGCTCATCCACTGGATCCTTCTGGTTTTCCAGGGGCTACAAATTTCCAAGTATTTTTAAGGTAACTCTTCCTCGTGGACATAAACATCAGTTATTATGTACTACACAACTACAACACCACAATTTAAGTATCTGCCTGCTGTTCTCATCTGAAAGATCATACACATCTACTAGCTGCAAGAAAAATCTCTTTTTCACAGTAGTGTATTATGCAATGTATCCTGAAGAGACAGATCGGATTAAGTCTTATAACAACGAATATGTATGAATATGTCTATTTTATGAGAACTGAAAGCAGACAATCTGAAGGGACCATTTCATTAGGCTAAAATTCAATTTTCCACTATTCCTTCCTATCAGAGTGTCAGGCTTTCTAAAGCAATTGTAAACACTTTGTAGATTAAAAGGCAGTACCATATACCCCTAAAACAAAGGCCTCTGTTAAATACAAGCCAAATGATCTTCAAGTATAAGGTTCTTAAAGGTTTTCTATTTTCCACCACAATTCCATACATACAGTAACTCTGTATATAAATGTTTTCTGCCAGAAATACTACCCCAAAAAGCAACAACAGTCATTCAAAATACAATGCCACCACATTTACATTTGCATATTTACCTGCCAGCTGTATGGGGACACCGGGGAATTCACTTCATCTGTTGTGACACTAAAAATGAAGATGAGACATTATGAAATCTACTTCTCATCTATTCTAAGACCAAGTTATTTAAAAATATTACAAAAATGAACACTTAAAAAGCAGCTTCTCTGCAGCACTAGTGGGTTTGGCTACTTGTATAAAGGATGTCATCATGTGGCTAAAATCACCATTTGACTAAAACCTCAAATCCTATTTCCCCTCCCTTACCACAGGCTGACAACAGATCCTCCACACTACAGTTCTTGATTCAGGTAAAGCTTTCACTTCAGCATGTTGACCTTTAGAGATTACTGATACATCTTCATTGCTCTGCTTCTCAAAGCAACCAAGGAAACATTGTGATCAAAGCTGACAATAGATCTATTATTAAATATTTGGGAGACTCACCTCCTTCCTTACACTGCTAGCTCTACAGGGTAAAGCAGAAGCTTATAGTAATAGGGAAACGAAAAATGTTTTAAGATGGGACAGTGAAGCTGGAACATGAACTGCAGGAGATACTTAACCATTCTATGATGAGAAGTCCCAGGGGATATAAAAATACTTAGATTTGCCATCACTTAGATTTTTCTTTCTGAATTTGTCTGTGGAATTCACTTCCATCCCCTTTCCAGCACCATTTCGTTCACATTCTGACTGCTGGCTTGGAAGCTGTGCAGTAGATGAGGCAGCTAACAACTGTGGATTGAATGCAGTGAGCATTCAATGCAATGAGCATCACGAGCAACAGGAATAAATCCTGAAGGGAAAGCATCCAGCCACTTAACTTCTGCTGCTCTGGATTCCTTTCCCTTCCCTTTTCTTTGTTTGCCTCAAACCAATAACACTACATTTAAAGCTGTTAGGCACAAGAAAATTGAATCCTATCCAAAAGCTTGATAAGCAATGCGGTTGAGAACTGCAGGAACTGCTGCAGAAAGTACTTAAGCACATATACACCTATTAACCATGACATGTTCCTTAAGTGTAAATTCTTTAAGGATAGGACAGTCTTTCCATTCTCTTTGTATGCTCATCATACAGCATGTGATTTGGGTTCCTACGTATCGGTACAATAAATCGACAAATAACCTGGAATACCATATCCTCTGTGAACCTGGAATACCATATCCTCTGTGCACCCCTCAGAATTAAGGGGATGTGGAGATGGTTTGGGGTGGTTTTTTTGTTTCATGCAAAGGAATAATAGCTGCAGCATAGTTCATCTAACCACCAGCCATGAATGCAGCTGGCTCCCTAAAACCACAGACAGGTGAGAGATGGTAGCAAAAATAGGATGTATCACACTGAGCTATCTGTACTTCTCTGTTCCAGTAAAAGCTTTCCTCATGTGTCCCTCTACCGTAGAGAGCTGTTACCACCTGCAGTGCTCTCTAGCAACAGTATGGCTTTTGTCTCCAGGATTCACAGCCAGAGATGTGTCCGGACACAAGCAGGTAAGAGATTCTGCTGTGAAGGTATACATTTTAGAAGACTGGGGCTGGCAAAAATCACAAAAGCCACAGCTCAAATGGAGCTCTCAAAGGAGGCTGCCAGCAAATGCTCCCTCTTCTGCTTAACAAATAAAATAGATTATTTCTAGACCAAACTGATTAGAAGTACTCATCTAGGCTTCCTTAAGGGAGAGAGGGATGAAAACTCACTAAGTTCTCTCACTCATGTAGTCAGAAATGGGAAGCAGTGAATTCCCAAGTTCCTAAACACAAGGCTCTGGGTATTTCTGTTTGTGATTGCTTTGTGATGGTGGTGTTTTATTAGTTCAAAGAGCACAGAAGCACATCTCCTGCAGAGCACAGATTCCTCACTGATAGCCAGTGAAGGCTTTGAACTCCCAGCAACTTTTCCAACAGCTCTTAGGAGCACAAAATGACTGCCAGGGAGGAAAATGCATATGCCTGAGCCCAGCTACAGCATCACTTTGTGTAACACACAATCTAACCCACCTGCACAGGACTGCTGCCCAGGGGAGCTATGGCCACCTGGACTGGAACTTCATGTCTAAAGATTCATTCGGTGATGTTTTAGTCACCTGAATCATTGCCACAATCAGAGCCATAATGAGTTTACGAATGACATCACCTCCCAAAGGCTCCAAAGGACAGCATTTGATATTATTTTTTCTAATCTGGACAAAATAAGCTCCAAACCAGATTATCTGTGCAGCTTCTGTTTCATCTTGAGCTATGACAGAAGATGGCAGCAGCAACACAGAGTAAATACAGAAATTGATCAACTCCTGAAAGCTGTGATACATTTAAGCATATCAATACCATTTCTCAGATTCCACTGGCTGCTTTGGCCTAGTCCTTGTGCTTACTGAAACTGAATGATTAAGAAGCCTGGAAAGAAAAAGAGACAGTGTTTATCCAACATCTTTGTAATTTACATGCATTCTAAGAAAAAAGGGTTTACTTTCACTGCGTAACATTTCCTGTAAAAAACAGTTTTGAACATAAAGGAGATATTTTCCATCAGATTAGACTGTGTGGACACATGAAATCCAAGCCCAATCCTGCTTCCACTGAAATAAATGATACTGTTTCCAATTCTTGAAATATTTCAAGTTCTGAATTTTAAGTAAAACTTGTTATTTCAAACCAAAACGAAGTCTCCTTTTCCTCTCTAACTACGAACTATTTGAGGCAATCTCACACCTCTATAAAGTTATACTGCCCTCAAGACAAAAGGCCCCTCTGTTCACCAAGGTCAGATGACAGAAGATCATCAACCTAAAGCAGACAAGAAACCATACACAGATTGAGCACAAGAAGTCAGTCAACAGGAGCAGGTAAGAAGGTAGCAGGGTAAGAAGGTAGCAGAGTAAGAAACACTGCCAAGTGCAAAAGAAATGTAGGGAGAAAGGAGGTGGAAAATGGAAAAACACATGCTAAGAACTAAGTGAAAAGTCTAATATAGAAATGAAACACTGGAAATTCCTGTTTTAAATGGTAAACAGTGAAAGAAGCCTAAAGTTACATGCTGATTCAGAATAACAGAAGAACACACAGGGAGACTATGAGTTACTATTATGGATGTTTATCTCTAAAGACAGCAAAACCACTCAGTATCACTCATAATTAAATGTTTTCAAGGAAGTGTCACATTGAACAGAAACTAGAATGAGTAATTCTGAATTCCTGGAGGTAATGTTACACGCTGACACTGACTTCATGTGCAGAACTGTGATCAAAGTATATTTGCACTTTTAAACCAAAATCTATTCAATCAAAATAATAACAAATAAACAACCCCAAGCACTTTTGCCTGAGGTTCCGTATTTGAGGTACTATATATTAAACAAAAAAAACTGAAGAGGAAGCATCCCAAAGGTACAGAAAATTTCACTTCTAGGTCTGGACTCACTTAAATGTTCTTTGGAGAGCTGCTAGTTAAATATTATCCTTACATAGTATTTCAGCTCAAAAAACAATAAATGCATTGCCATCTATTTTTGATAGCAAAATACCTCAAGCTAACTTAGTCAACCCCTTTATTCTGGTTTTATTCAAGAAATGGCCAAAACTGCTCCTTTTATGGCCATTTTAACTGTGGCAATCTGAAGCTCTACAAACACTTTATACCTTGATGCACGTCCTGCTGCCCTTGTCCTCTGGAAGAGCTTTTCACTGAATGAAGTTCTATAGCTTAATGGCCTTCGTCTGTATTCACAGTTCATGTACACCAAAGCCACAGACGGAAGAAGGAAGCAGGACAGGTTGATGGGAGAGGACAGGGAAGTCATTAGCAGAGCAAGCAAAAGGAAAGAGACTGCATAATATTAAAAGCAAACCAAACCACACTGAACAGAAACAGGATTAGTAAGAAGTTACATCACAACACTCACTTCTGTTCACTCAGGCTGAATACATTTCCACACACACAGAAGTAGCCTCACTACAATTCAAAAGTATTATGTTTACTTCTGTTCATGGCAAGAAGTTATAAATTCACAAAGCCAGGAATGCAGAATCAGGGATAGATTTTGTAGCAGAGGCCATTTTGCCCTATTGTACTTAAAGATATATAAGCAAACTTCAAAATGTAAATGCTTAACTGAGAAGTAAAACTTAACAACTAAAACTGCCCATCTGAATAATTCAAGAGCAAAGCAGAATTATTAGCAAGTTCAGTGCATTAAGATACAACTATGGTGACTAGAAGTTAAGCTGTAGTACTTCAGAAGAGGAGTGGCTTGGCATTTCAAATTATCAGGTAACCAGGAAATACTAAAACTAATCAAACACATTCAATATAAATAACCATCATAAAATCTAATAGAAGAAAACACTCTCTTTTGATTAATAAATTAATATGAGAAAAACTGGCATTCTCAGTCTCCTCTGCAACACTTTTTGGTAACAAGAACATATTAAGATTTAATTGTTATTTTTCACTTCCCAACGTGAACAAGCAATTTTTAAATACACTGCATGCAGTTATAAGTAAAAACCTATCTAAAACCTGTCTACCCCCTGCTGTTACTAACTTACAGGATTTTTAAAGCTATGCAATTCACACTAGAAGGATATGAACCTCTCTAAGGGCTTCACACGCATTTCAACTACCTCAAAAGAAAACCAGCAGGGCAGAACCTCCTCCCTGACCTATCCAAACCTGCAACTCCAGGGGTTTCTTCTGCTCTTCATTTTATGCAGTTAACTTGTTCTATCTCTTTCCTCTGTTCTACAGCTCCACGAATGTGAGACTTTCACATTCATCTCTTCCTCTCCATTGGAGGTATACCCCTCCTTCTCTAAACAACAGGTTTAGAACAAGAAGCACAGGACAAGTATCTTGAAAGCATCTGTCACTGTAACAGTTGGACAAAAAAGTTCCCAAAATGATGAGATGTCCAGAGTTTTCAGGTATAAGGCAGATTAAAGAATAAATTCATTGTAACCCAAGTTATCCTAATACTGCAATACCTGTGTTTTTGTTCTTGCTGCAGTAACTGAGCTGCTATTTTTCTCAAGTCAGTCACTTCCTTGAGTTCATCATCATCTTCAGCCAGCAGCTGCTCTTTCTGCATTCTGAAACATTAAACATCAGTGACTTGCCTGACTTCAGAAAAGCCAGACACAGAAATGGATGCAATATTGGACAACTGAGAACCACCTCCAGTAAGCTTATTTTCTCTCCAAGGAGCACTCTGTGCTCCCTATGAGGTTCCTTTCCTTCATATGTAATGAGAATCATCAGGTTGAAAGGGACCTCTGGAGATCACCAGGATCAACCCTTGCCAAGGCAGGGCCACCCAGAGCAGTTTACACAGGAATGTGTCCTTGGCGGATTTGGGATGTCTCCAGAGAGGGAGGCTCCAGAACCCCCCAGGGCAGCCTGTGCCAGTGCTCTGCCACCTACAATGGAAAGAAAACCTTCCTCATGTCGAGGTGGAACTTGTGCTTTAGTTTATGGCCATTGCTCCTCGTTCTGTCACTGAGCACCACTGAAAAGAGTCTGGCACCACCTTCCTGGCACCCACCTTTGAGATGCTGATCTGCATTAATGGGATCCCCTCTCACTCTGCTCTTCTGTAGACTCAACAGGCCCAGCTTCTGCAGTCTCTCTTCATAAGATTGATCCTTCAGACCCCTGAGCATCCTTATGGCCTTCCCTTGGACCCCCTCCAGCAGCTCCTTGTCTTGCACTGAGGAGCCAGAACTGGACACAAGGACTCCAGACATGGCCTCACCAAGGTCAGTAGAGGGGAAGGATCAGCTTCCTCGACCTGCTGCCACACTCTTCCCGACTCACCCCAGCATACTCTTGGCCCAATCAAAAAAACGAAACCACCCCTGACCTCCTACTGCCCATAAAAGCTTCCCAAAAAAAGGGATAAAGAAAATTTACCTTTTCTCATCGCCCCAGTCCTCATTCTGTTCTATTTTCTGAGATTTCTCAGGCTGTTTTCCCCGTTCCTTGCACAGAATGAAGAATAAACTCAGACTTGAATTAAGAGAAAAGCAAGGATGATGAGCAGTGTTTCTTGTCACACTATGCTACCTTAATATAAGACAGCAGTGGTCCAGCATGTACATCTCCTTGCTCAGGAACAGCTCCCTCTTCGGTGTTCGGATCAATGTAGTCGTACACCTCCTGGTCTAGTGAGGATTGATGAAGAATGGAAAAGATTAAACAGCTCTCTCAACCAAGTTTTATTCCTCAGAGAGGTAATTACTTATGAAGAAGGTCAGATAAAACAATGAAATCCTTTCTCCTAAAGCTACAAATAATGTTATTTTCTTTCTAGCCTTGTCTATGTGTGATTATTACACTGTTTTCTGTAAGGATGAAAACATGGCACCAACACACAATCCTGCACTTTTGTGCAATGTTCTTGTATTGCATTACCAAAACAGAAGTATTTCTGTGACCTAAACTGACAGATGCACAACAGATATTACCTTTCTGTGGATCGAGTTTACTTCCTATTACATGATTGTCATTCCTTAACGTCTGCTCCCTCGTGGATTCCGATACCTGGGAGTGGAGGCTGATTGTATCATCATCTGATGGCTGCAAAGACAGTCACATTTAATACAGAATTTGCAAATAAACCATTACATGATTTGCTAAAGAACTCACCAATTCTAGTGCAACTGACCCTATCAGGAGTCAGAGCTCCCAGGATGAACATGTCAGGTGAGATGTCTTTGTGGATGTTTTTTTGGGAGGAGGTGGGAAGGAGCTTTAAGAGAATCATAGTTTAGGAAATAACAGACAACTATTCAATACATAATCTAATACTGAAACACAGTTCTTTGTTCAATGAGGTACAGCCCACCCTAGTCAGTGGGCTAAGGAAAGCCCTTGGGTACGTCTTACCTACAGCCTCCAACTACTTTGACCCTTGTTACACTAAGGGGGGAGAAAGAGGAACCAAACCAAGCAAAATTACACAAATTCAATATTAAAAACCACTCACTTCTGTTGTGGACAACCTTTTATCCCCATTATCACTTCCAATGCCAGAGTCTGGTCCATGATTTTTATTGGGATAAAAGTCCTCCATGCTACATTAAGAAAAAAAACCACACATAAGCCCACAAAGAACGAAAGAAACCAGTTTCACTATTCAAAAGAAAATAGACATCCTTTAATAAACACGTTCTCTATACTCACTGACAGCAGCCAATACAATTTTTGCTCAGTGCCCCATGAGCAAACAATACGGGGGAATGGCTTTAACCTGCCAAAGGGGAGATTGAGATGAGCTCTTAGGCACAAATTCTTCCCTGTGAGGGTGCTGAGGAAGTGGCACAGGGTGCCCAGAGAAGCTGTGCCTGCCCCATCCCCGGCACTGTTCAAGGCCAGGTTGGACACAGGGGCTTGGAGCAAACTGCTCCAGTGGAAAGTGACCCTGCCCATGGCCCTGTTCCTCCAACCCAAACCAGTCTGGGATGCTATGATTCAGAAGCCATGTACAGACACTGTAACTAACTCCCTACGGCACAGTTGCGGAGATCATGACCATGGACTAACTGATGGTTCTGTGCAGGCTTTATTCACAATTTCAACCTTCCCCTCAGCTTTGAACACAGAGAGGCACAAGTTGCCCATTTTCTTAAAATGCAATTTGCAAGGAAAGTGGTGTTCCCTATGGTTTCCAACAGCAAGCCAAACTGACAGAGAACACAAAGGCACACCCACTGCATTACCAAAGACATACTCAATACAGAAGGCAAACGAAATATTCTGCACTTTTTGACCTCATCCAATCCAATAAAAAAGCCATTGCATTTCACTGAAGTTTAAGCCTGTTTCCCTTAATATATTTATATATATGTGGGAGGCAGCCTTTCTATCCACCACACTAACTCTATATTCAGAACATTTATGGGAACTTTTTATCTGGTTTTGCCATAATCTATTTGGGAAATAAAAAGCTGAAATCTCCAACCACTAAATGGAAAATACATCTTTGTTCCGATTTGCAAGTCTTAAGCAAGTACTTTAGCAATTTCTCAGTGCAACTCAGATGAGCCAATAAAGCTTCCAGTGACACAACCTTAAAAGATAAATACTATGACTCCTAAATAAGGAAGAGTTGAAGTACTGAAATTACAGCTATTATCTGTAATAAACAGATCACTTCATAGCAAGTGCTGCAGTGAAATAAAACAAACACAGCACCACTCACCTGTCTGTCAGTGGCTGCGAGGGTATTCGTTTACCTAATGATGGAAGATCCAAAGAATCTGGTTTTTTATCTATTCTGAGGCACGCCTGAATGCTGAGGAATTTAAATATATGTACTTTACCCTTTAAACAGATCTGTTGGGAAACAAATGAACAAAACAGAGATGTTAATTATACAGCATGTCTTTTGAAACTGCACCCCAGCGAATACTTCCTACACTGAGTTTGTACCCACAGCTTCCCACTGGGAGAAACAAAGCTAAAAAACCAAAAACCCGATTGCTCTAACTTAGAACAGCTTCTTCTTTCTTAAGCTCCGACTGCAAATTTCTGAGCTCGAGTGCTTTAATACTAACCTGTGCTGGTGGTATCTGCATTGGATTGTTATCCAAAACTATAACTTGTAAGTGCCGTAACTTTCTGTAACAAATTGGGATTTCTGTAATTTTATTACAAGAAAAATCCAGCTTTACCAAGGGAAGGTCTCCTAATTCTGCATTGGGGGAGACAAACAGAAACAGAATCAGCGATCTTCTTAACACTAATTTACCTACATTAAAGAAATGAAGAGGAGCAGCTTACCATCTGGCAACATATGGAGATTATTTCTTCTTATGTTTAATTCTCTAAGTGACTGCAGTTTTCCTATCTGTTGGGGAAGAACCTGCAGCTCATTGCAGCTAATATCCTGAGAAAGATAGTAATAAATTAACTGAACGTCTTAAATGAAATTAAACAAAGAAAAACTGTTATCAAAACTACGATAAATCACACTATAAAACCCCCAAATCTTGTATCTTTGTGCCATAAAGTTTAGCAGTACCACAACACATCTTGCTTGTTCTTCAGTATTTTAGTCATTCAAGTGTCAAGAACTCAATTCAAACTGTTAAGCCAATGAGTGATGAAAGACTGGGTTTCAGACTGAAGCCCAGGATTCCAGAGTTCCTGGTGTAGCTCCCATGCCAGGTAACAGCTCCCTGCACCATGGCTGGCAGATGGTTTGCATTCTGCTCTTCCTGGGAAGATTCTTTTTCCTGAAAACACCTTGAACCAACCCATGCAACTAAAGACTGACAAAGAGCGACAGCAGACTCACCAGCCATCTGACAAGCACTAGATGGTGACAAAGCTGCACCAAATAAACACAAACTACAGCTATTTCTGAGCCTAATTCAACATTTACTTATTTAGTCCAAACTGAGTCAAGAATCACAGTGATGTAAGACCATTCCTAACCTCTTTTTAATTTCAATTCAATTGAATTTGCTTCAGAGACTAGTTTCCTAGTTGAGATAACAATGATAGAGATGATTTTAAGACAAGCTGAGTCAATACATAGAAACTGGGCTTTAATCAGCCACATCCAGCCTCCTCTTCCACGACACACTCCCAGAGCTTCCACTTAGGCACTGCTCATCTGCTTTTGGCAACCATGATATCTACACACAGGTGGATGTCTGAAAGTCCAGGCTGCTTGAGATCAACTGCTTCTCTGTCCACATCAAGGTTCAGATGGGATTCCCTCCCTAAAATGTTCACTTCCTTTAAAACTAGCAGTGGTACATTAAAATCCTCTGACAGCGGAGGGAGTATAAAGCAGGTGGTGAGGTATTGGCACAGGGTGCCCAGAGAAGCTGTGGCTGCCCCATCCCTGGCAGTGTTCAAGGCCAGGCTGGATGGAGCTTGGAGCAACCTGCTCTAGTGGAAGGTGTCCCTGCCCATGGCAGCAGGTTGGAACTAGATGAGCTTTAAGGTCCCTCCCGACACAAACCAGGCTGGGATTCTATAACAATCCCAATACTACTTGTAAATTAGGTCATGTTAAATGAAATCTCCAGGGTATACACAGTTACCCTAGAAACAGGATTGCCTGCAATAACCAAAGAAATATACATAAATAAGAAATCAGGCACAGTGCAAGCATCAGGTTGGTGAATAATTGTGCAGAGTTCTCCAAAACATGAGCTTAACACAAAGTAATGATCAGAAAAGCCCAGAACAGGAAGAGATATGGAACAAAGTAATGCAGGCTAAAGCACAAATTTAGTATGCCATAGGATAAAATCAGTTTGTACAGACACCTAAACTGTGAATATCACACATCCTTCTAGTCACCCCAACCAACATAAAGGAACAGCAGAAGGGGAGGATGGGACACATAGCAAAAATGAAGAGAATGATGATTACTATAAAGAAGATAAACAGGAAAATTCATCCTTTTTAACATACAAGTGAGGGAGTCCAGTAAAACTGTGCTTCAGATTTTTTCATTTATGAGCCCCTGAAGCTTTAGTTAACCCAACATACTGGTTTGTGTTTAATCCCATTTGTGCTCTCCTACAGCAGAGCACCCTGGAATTGCAGCTCCAATACTAAGAAAAAGCAGGGACTGAATTTAAATTTTGAAGTTCTATATTTAACAAGATTATTCATTTCCCTTTTACTACAGAACGAACAAATGGCTTCTCATTTTCAGGTTACTCAGTACAATGGTTCACAATTGTACTTACCAACTCCATGAGATCTCTCAACTTCCCAATTTCTTCAGGAATGGAGACCAGCTTATTGTTACTGACAACCAGAACTTTCAGGGGAAGATCAAACAGGTATTTTGGCAACGTTGATAAAAGATTTCGACTTGAAAGTAAGAAAAATGCAGACACAAGGCTAGGTTAGAATCTCTGTATGCATGACACGGAGTCTGAAATGCCCATTGTACAACTTTCCTCCTGGTTCAGAGGGTATTCTACCCCTATTCCAAATTCACCTAACTTTAAGCCACAATCTCCCCGAACTCCTTACCAGATAAAACCTCTCTCAGATACGTGAATTTTAGGTCCTCATCTTGCTGAGTATGTACTAGAACTGAATCCAATACTAAAGCGTACAGAGAAATGTGTTAAAAGGAATAATGTTTGATCTTTGCTGTTATGCTGCTTTCCCATACCTTCAGCTGGAGCACCTGATCCAACATTCTACCAATATAAAGTCATGTTCTTAGCAAACCAGAACTCGAGAGAAGGCCACTGCTTCTCAGTCAAGTGGTCACATCACGCCCGAGCCATCACAAAAAGCCCTCAACATCTATTTACTACTTTGCTTGAGCAATTGTCTGAAAGGTAAGTTTCAATAAAAATAAAATGCGTCATTTTCCACCTGCATGCACATAAGTCTGCCTTGCACACAAGAAATAAACAGTTACTGACACTTTGATTTACATCCATACTGGAAAAACTACCAACTGCAGACTGACACTGCCAGAAACACAGCCAATTCTTCTAATAAGCTATTTGGACACTTTAAAAAGCCACTGGAAAAGCAGCTTGTTCAGGTGTGGTATGAAAGCAATTCCTTTCAGACATAAAAGTAGATAAATAAATCAGTGAATGCTGTAGCTTTAAGTAGAACTGCGGAGAGTCAGATCTAGTTTGGAAAGAAAAAAGCCATAAAACCCCCCATCTAAGCGCTGACATCTGTGTTGACACTATATTAAGAAACCCCCCAAAGATTCACTGGTTTGTATTTTTCAGAGCACTGTTTTTGCATGTAAAAGCTTTTTACATTATTCTTCTCCATGACTACAGCTTAGAGAGCTGCAAAGCCAACAAAAATAAATTCATGTCTTGCAATGCTTCAGCTTCAAAGAAGTGATGCAAGTTTAACAGCATCAAAAGAAAGTAATTGGAATCTGGGTAGAGCTCTGCATTTATTCTGCTCATTCTAAGTGAACAACGCAAGCAAGTTCTGGGTGTAGGTATGTGGTAAGCCTCTTTGTACGTTGTAGATATGACAGGCTTTTTTGATTAGACAGCATGAGAAGCAAAACAATGAAGTAAAGTTTTTTGTGACTGATTATACAACGGAGACAACGGAACAGTCGTTCACTGCATCAGTTCAGTTTCCTCTGGGCTTTTGCTGGTTCAGGGGTTTGGTTTTTAAAGAGCGGCATGCCTGACTATGAATTGCACAATACATTTCTTCAGTCATCTGAATCCAAAATTAGTATTTGAGATCATGTGGTTTTCTTCTAGAACAATGTACTTCAACTCATAAGCCAGTATTTTAGCCTGTTCTTCAACTCCTCCAGTCCATACATCCATGCACTGCAAAAAGAGGCCCCAGACATCAGCACAAAACTGGGGACAAAGCACAGTGTGGCAGATGACAACTGGAAGAGTTGACTCCTGAACCACGTAACACCCAGTCAGAACTGCTTGCTGCTGTACTTCCGTAAGAACTGTATTCAGCACCATCTAAAGAGAAATGGACTGTCGCTGCTCTGCGAAGAAAGTGAGGTCCAATTCCTTCCAGAAAACATTCTAGTTTTATCAATTACTCTCTTTAGAACCATCACAGAACAGACTGCGTCTCTTCAATCACTACATACTAACACTTGCAGACTTCAAGACACAGCTGGTCTTTAAGCCCACTGTCAAGATCCAGCTGCACAGGGTGCTGAGCCATCTAATCGGGGTCATGCTTCACCGAGAAAGGTTGCCCAGATGACACCTGAGGTCACTCTCAACCCAGGATTCCATTCTGGGATTTCTGTCTCGTTTGCCTGGGTTTGGTTTTGCCTTTTTACCTTTTTCTTTTCCAGAACCCATTCACAAGTTTTTAGGGTTTTTTTCAAAATCAATTCTGGAACCAAACCTCCCATGTTCAACAACTCTCAGCTGACAGGACCTGATATAGTCAATACAAGAAATGGACTACCAGAGATAGCAGGATCTCTGCTCATTTTGGGAGGGATCTTCCAGATTCCTTCTCCTTCAAGAGCTCATATTCATCTTCTGCTCTTCTGAGAAGATCCAACCGTATGTTTTCCAAGTTTTAGAGCAACAATGGAAGTAAATAATGTGCAAAGTGAGGAAGGCCTTCTGGCCAGAGACATCCACCCTCCTGAGAGCAGCACGTTATTACAGCTGCTTCCTAAACACTGTGTGCAGAACATTAAGACCAAAGAAAATAGCATGAATTCTCCTGATCCTCAGCTACCATCATTTGCTGACTGAAATTTCCCAATGCAGTCAAAGGAAGCAACAACTGCTGGCCCAAAACCCACCAAAACCAAGGCAAACAGCAGCAAATATTTATCTATCTGAGCAAAACTGAGAGCACAAGGGCCCTCAATAAGGTGAATGCCACCTCTCCACCGAGATAAGTTACACAAAGCCCAAAACTAAACAGCATTACTCACCTAATGTTAAGGTAGGTAAGCATTTGCAGGTTTTTAATAGATTCTGGAATGGATTTGATGCAGTTGTGATACAAATTTAAAGTTTCCAGTGGCGCAAACAGCCAGACATCAGGAGGGATTTCAGTGAATCTGTTCTTTGAAAGATCTAGAAGCAAAAGAAAATAATCCTGTTTTAGTCAAAAATGTCCCTGCAGGAAGAGGAGATAAAAGTACCCTCCACTATTCTTGTCATGCTCCTAAAATTTAAGGTGTTGCAAGAAGTGTAAAATAATTCAGTTTGACCAGATGCTACTGCATATAATTAATACACAAGAAAGGCCTTAAAATACTATTGTTTGATATGCAATTAGAACAGAAAACAGGGAAAATGACAGGCAGAAAAAAACCATATTACCACCTACATCATTAAGAACATTTAAAATCCATATGAGTACCAGTGATGACAGTCCCTCCTCTAGTGGTCTTTGTTCTGTGCAACTGTTCAGCATTTTCCCCTCCAAACCTGGGCACAAGAGTAAATGCAGGTACAAGCCAGGAAACATGCTTTTTCCTCTTTGGCAGCTACAGTACAATCTAGTCTCATTGGATACAATATCTGCAAGGCTAAAGCCAAGTTTGCACAAAACCCTTACATATTTATTTGCTTAAGAACTGCAGATCTTTATTGCAAGCACAGAATTGAGACATTTTCTAGTTACACATTTGTAAGTTGGCTAAAAGGAGAATAAAGTCACAAATTCCAGTGCTGAGTGCATTTACCAATAAAAATAAGGATGCAGTTTAACCTGGCCTAAAAGGGGAAAGAAGAGGCATCACTGACAATGAAAACATAACACTTGAACTAGAGCTAGTTTGACAACGCACGACTGCCTCCTGCAAATGTGCACACAGAAGATCTAACAGCCAGCATGCCACAAACCCACAGCGTTTCTGCCTACGCAAAATCTAAAACAACCAGAAAATTCAAGTAGGATATAACCCAAGAAACCTGGCAATTCTCATTTAACTACCAAAACCTGTGCTGTAACAAGTCCACAAAACCATCTTGGAAGAAGGAGATACTTATTCAAGATGGACTTTACTTTTCTGAAAGCAACTCTCCTTAAGAGTTTCAAAAGGATGTGGTTTCTCAGAAAGCTGAACAAACTCTTTTAAAAGAGAAGCAAGACAGACCTTTTGCTATTTTAGGCTGTACGTCTCATTTTTTAACACGTGCATGAAATGACTGTCTGCTTAACTCCTATCATATTATCACTGGAACAACTGTATTGGACTGTCTGCTTAACTCCTATCATATTATCACTGGAACAACTGTATTGGTTATTCTGCACTGTTCATCATGAGCTCTCAGTGTGACCTTGAGCCTAAAACCCCTTTTGTGTTGGGCTGCACCCCCGGAGGGTGAGCAGCAGCTCAGTGAGGAGATTCTGCCTCTCTGCTTGTCATGGGTTCAGCAGTAGCAGTCATTTTTCTCCTTCTTAGTAGCTGGTGCAGCACTGTGTTTTTGACTTGTGGC